>JAOBYG010070328.1:0-11687 GCA_025403545.1 Epizoanthus stellaris | reverse complement strand
TTACTTCTCTCCCTTACTTATCAGCCCTTACCACTCCCCCATAACCTATCAACCCTTACCACTCCCCCATGACTTATCAACCCTTACCACTCCCCCATGACTTATCAACGCTTACCACTCCCCCATGACTTATCAACCCTTACCATGCACTCCCCCATGACTTATCAACCCTTACCACTCCCCCATGACTTATCAACGCTTACCACTCTTTGCCTGATTTGTCAGCTTTTATTCATTATTCTACAAGTTGTGTCTACAGCTATTCAAGATTTTTTAGTCACTTGAGGACAATCTACAGTATGATACATGCAGTCCTTGTGGTTTCCGCGAGACGTCGGTTTCCATTTACCGCCACTGAATGCCAACATTTCTAGCGATAAATGCGTAGATATCGGAATATTCTTCGATCTGTCCAGAAAGTTGGATGGATAATTAGCAATTAACGTGTGTTTGACGTGAACTAATTAATATATCGCAGATAATGCACGTATAACTATTTTATTACATACCAAGACCCATTTTACTTCACTTGTATTTTAATAAGTAATATGGTAGTTAAAGTTATTACCAAGTTTCTATTTGTTGTTTATGTGCGCACGTACGGGACAATTTAGGTAGAAGCTATAAGGTAGAACCAAGGTATATCAGCTACTATCAGATACTAATCTCTGGTTATTGAATTTCTAGCATTTTGATTGGTTCCATAACCGATAGTTATCAGCTCGTAACCATCAGTCATGCCTTATATGGAAAAACAGCTGTTTCTAAAACAAAACAGCTGTGTCTTAACACGGAAGTAAATATTCAATTCCTCCTGTTTTATTCTAAATTCCGCTAGTTTACACAAAAATATAAAGGAAAACGGTAAATTTTGACTTGGTATTACTCCACTCACTCGCTGAATATGATATTATTGTAGCTAACTCCAGCTATCTATCATCTCATCTCATATCCAACAAGTGTGAGTGGAATATAATTTGTGAGTCAATGAGAAAGTTGGTATCTCGACAACCAGTATAATTACAGCTCCCCGGAATTTTTATACAACTTTTTACAGAACAACAACAATAACTACAACAACAGCAACAATAGCCCAATTTATACTTGAGACGAATTATCCGTCTGAGACGAATTATCCGTCTCTGACGGATAATACGTCTAGATGTAAATTCGGTGTTCAGACGGATTGTGGACCCAAATTCGTCTTCTTTTGATTCGTCTATCAGCACATCTTGAAGACGTGATAGCAGACGGATAATTCGCCTCAGACGAATAACATATCTCTAAATTTATATCTAGACGGATCAGAAGATGAATTTGACCTCGACTTAAAATTGAGGAGGACTGGTTTCTATTTGATCGCAAGATTTGTTGGGATGTATTTCAAAATCTAGACGAATTATCCGTCCAAATTCGTATTCTCAATTATATCTAGACGAATTATCCGTGTGAGGGATAATTCGTCTAGACGGATAATTCGTCTATATTATAAATTGGGCTAATCTTTTATTTATCCAAGTAACAGCTTGGGAAGTAAATTTTTTTTTTATAAAACCTAAAATACTCACCTCTAAGAAATGCAATAAAAACTGATCATTATCCCACCCAAATTCCCGCCCTCACAAATAGAGAGCAATATCCCGTGATGACACGTGACCAAACTCGCTCTGTCCAGCCTCCACCCCTCTGACATTCACACAACTAACCCCCGTGATTAAAAGCTCATAAAACATCTACTAACTGGATACAATAGCTAGGATAATCGATTCACATTATGCAGGAACTTACAATTTTAGTGGTTGGTTTTCCGTATCCGTGGCCAGCCTTGACGTCGATCCGAATGAGCAACGGGTTGGTCTGTAGGACAGGAAGCATTTTTAAAAACTGTCTATCATAAATCAAGACATGAATCGTTGATTGAGAAAATAAATTTCAGCTTGCAACATTTAATAGCAAATAAAAACATTTGGATTCTACTGCGACATAAAATCCTGAAGCTAAATAAATTGTTTTTGTGCGAAACTCGCAATGAATAAATAATCGATTATCACAACGGCTATTCGAGTTGACGTTAACTTTCAACGAAATGTCGGTCCACGAGGAGCGTCGTTGTTTGTAGCTTTGGTTTAGGTTTTTTTTAAAGGTATTTTTCTCAGTTTTTCCTTGTCTATGCTGCTATTAATTTTATTGTGAAACGTAACGAGAGTTATGTAGACATGCTCTTTAAAAACGAAATATGTTATATTAGATTAATTATGCGTGTATTATTTCTCATTGTCTCTGTCTGTCTGCCTCTGTCCGTCTATGTCTGTCTGTCTGTCTGTATCTGTATCTGTCCCTGTATCTACGTCATACACACACACACACACACACACACACACACATACTAAACGGTTGAACAAACTGGAGTCTGATCCGTTCATCTGAGATAACTGCGACAATAACTTTTAGATTTACAAAACAATCCATGTCCGGGTTCTATATTCTTCCTTATTTTACCATTTGTCAAATATAACAAAAAACTGTTTCTACAACTAATGTGATCAAATGCATTGCAATAAACAATGAATAAATCAGGTTTTGATTTGTATTACGCTTTCCGTATTGTCTATTGTGTTTATTCAAAGAGCTGTATAAAATGTGTTTCGTAATCTTCAAGCTTTTATTACACAGAAAACAGATATGAAACATATGTTTTAGTGCCACATTACAATTACAGAAATTATTCAACTTCAGCAAATAAATCATGATTTCTGAAAGCTCAATTTTGCGAGAAATACCTCTATTTGAGATGGACGAATCGTTTAATATTAATTGGGCCATTTTTTGTTGTTATTTGTGTGTGTTACTGCATATTTGTACGTGAAGATTTCGGTGTTACATGCTTTAGCCTGTGTTTTCCGGATACGTGTACCTACATAAACCAATGATTGACTGTCGAGACAAAACTACGGTGATTCAACAAAACACGTGATACCTGATTATCGCTTTTGCCAAGAACGTGTTGTATTTCTGCAATGAACTTCAGAGAGTGAAGTGGAACAACGCGATCATCATGATCAGCAGTCAACAGCAACATTGCTGGATACTGCACACCATTCGGCGGCGCACGTATGTTGTGCAGCGGGGAATACCTGTAGCAGCCAATAACAGGACAGATCAACAGTGACGTCATATCTAAATTACCGTAAACTTTCACGCTAAACCTCAGACGCAGTGAGGTGGCTGAATTAGCAGATTAGCAAAAACATTTCAGTTAATTCACGTGTTTAACAAAACTGATACACAACCAGGGAGCGAAAGGAATGTGTCTTTAATTCACTATATACAGTCAATTCTCGCCTGACTCTGACACCTCGTTAAGATGGACACTTCGTTAGAGGAATCCTGAAGTGTAAAACACTTTACCTGGTAGAATGAAAGAACTTGTTCCACTGAATTACTCTGTGAAGTTTTAGGGGTCCAAAACCATCACACAAACGAGAACGGAGCGAAAATGTTTCGCTATTTTGGATTATGACGTCAGTGAGTTGCCTTTCCCAGGCCCAGGCCACGGACGGTCTACCTATCAAACTGGTTTCAAAATGGAAACAAACAAGATGGCGAGGGGCCTGGGAACGGCAACTCACTGACGTCATTAATCCAAGATGGCGGGCCCATGATTGTCGAAGTGCAAAAGTAGGGAAAAGTTTGCGCTCTGTTCTCGTTGGTGTTATGGTTTTGGACCCCAAAAACTTCACAAAGTAATTCAGTGGAAAAAGTTCTTTTATTTTGCCAGCAAGGTGCTTTTCACTTCAGGATATATTCCTTTAAGTTTGTAGTTTTGTTGATTATGCTCATTTTCATCAAACCGTTAAGATAATTACGTACACTTCCCCCATTATAGTACCTTTGGCTTTTGTGCCAGTAAATACAGTTATTAAACTACCAGCTGCTTTTCTTTGGGTTACTTTTTAAGATAAATGAGGATACTGGCACAACCAGACCTGTTCAACGACGACCTGTTGCTTCTGAGACCTCCACTTTGTCATCACAATCAAGTGTGAACAAGAAAGAGGATGAAAGGGCTCTCCTGTTACAAGAGGACACAGAATTAGTATCATCATTCACCACAGCATTGTTTGCTGTTTTGTATGAGATTTACAATTCATCTGTGGGACCTGCAGTGAGACACAGATGTGTTAATGCAATCCTGAGAATGATTTACTATACACCGCCAGATTTACTGAGTGTTATTTTGAAGAAACATCCAATTTCAAGCCTTATTAGTGGAATGCTTGGCTCTAATGACCTACGGGTACTTGTGAATGCATTGCAGATGGCAGAAATACTGATGCAGAAGCTGCCAGATATATTTCATGTGTACTTTAGAAGAGAAGGAGTGATGCATCGAGCAAAGGACATCGCAAATAGCTCTTTAAATGGACCAGGTGCTTTAGGAAAGGAACTGACAAACACTTCTTCTTCAGAAACAATTAGTAGTGAGTCTAGGACATGTGACGTGTTGTCTGGTGGTTCACATTTTGACACTTTACCCTCACCTCCTCATACAAGGTAATTGTAATGTGTATCATATAGAGGATCTTACATGGCTGTTTGAAGATATGGCTTTTATCTTCGAGTGTCACACGAGTGAGCACAGCGAATGAGTGTGTTGCAAAATTCGGCATGAGAAGATAAAAACCATATTTTCAAACAGCCATGTAAATTCCTTTTTATCATATGAAAATCCATAAGAAAAACGAACTTCTGAGCCAGCGAACAAGAAAATCATGAAAATCCATAAGAAAAACGAACTTCTCAGCCAGCGAACAAGAAAATCATATGAAAATCCATAAGAAAAAACAAACTTTTGAACCAGCGAACAAGATCTAGAAAATCAGCTGACTTTGTTCAAAAAAGCATAAAATAACCAACGATATTTTATATGTACAAAGATATGACTTTCCTCAACCCTTTTAATACCCGGTATCTTATGGATTTTCATATGATTAAAAAGCATATTTTTAGCACACAAGATAAAGTTGTCACGTGACATGTCGCAAACAAACGCAAACAGTTTCAGTGCCAGGAAATGATCATACACGCCGCTATTTGCGTTCGTTTGCAATAATAGAGATATCTGTTATGTAGTATCTGCGATGGATCCTGACGAGTGACGGACCGTTCGAAAACCGTACATAAAGATAGCCGTGAAAATGTAATATTGTTTGTGACCTGTCGGAGACCCATCGCAAACAGAATCAAGTTTGGCTAATCTAGACCTTCTAGAGATATCTAAGAAAGCTGTTTGTGTTTGTTTGCGACGTTTGTTTGACATTCGCCTGCATGAAAAAAAATTGGATTTTGTTGTTAAGCCATCTACTTTCCTCAAAACGACACGAAATTCATGAATGTGTATTGAGAAATAGTGGAAACTTTACTCTTTCAGCGTTCTTAACTTCTAAATTTTTAGCTCGTATTTTCCCTATAAACACATACATTAGTATTTTTAATCCTTTTGTTAACCGGTTCACCGGTATCTTTAAATTTTAACAACTGTAAATAGCTTAGTTTATTGTATTTTTGTAAAAAATTGGAAACCGATGTGATTCAGATTTTATATGAGATATTGGTGTAATAAACATTAGAGTGATTTCACTTAACCCATGAAACAATCTCTACCAGTCAGTGTCTAGTAGACTAAAACGAACAAAGAAACCAGAAGATTTAGAGAGTAATAAAGTTTATTACTCTAAGGTCTATTTCAGGGTTAAGTAAAATCACTCTATCTTGTCATTTTATCTTTATTTTTAGGCAAATCGATTGATTTAATAATGTGCGAGATTTGACCAGAAAAACAAACTGTTTAGTGCAATGGCCAGTGCGATAAAATTATTTTGTAGCCGAAAAGGTGCATGCAAAATGCCATTTCTTAGACTAATTTTCCATCAACGATTCTTAGACACACTTCAGTCAATGATTATCACTCAAAGACAAATAGACCTTGCACGTCCAATGGAAATTAACCATACATTCTCTGTAAAAATGTCTGTTTTAGAAAACTTCGCCAGCGTCGCATTTTTTTAGATAAAAACCCCCAAATTTTCGCTACTTACCTACTTCGACCTGCTTTTCCATTTCTGGTATTTAAACAGTACTAACATCAAGATTTTGATTGACATTCAAAACGTGATAAAGGTCTATTGTATTGCGGCCCAGGTTGTCCTAATCTTAATTCCCATTGACATAAATGAACTAAAAACACCACAGCAGTATCTAAACAAAATATACCACCAGTGTAGATACCTTACAATTCCGTAAATTAAACCCCTTACTGACTTCCTCAGCATGCAACTCTGGATAGAGCATGATGGCAAGTGAAGGCAAATGATAGAGAAGGAGTCGTAATAATAGGGAGACAATCTGAATAATGATCGATGGCAAGTGATGGTGAATGTATTAACCAGTACGGTTTATTTTTGTGTTGTGTAGTCCTCTGCATTTAAACGGTATGGAAAAAGAGATGTAATGATAGGGAAAGAAATTGTAATTGTTTTTGTGATCATACGCAGATTACGAGGAAGATATGTTGAATCCGGCCGTGTGGATAGTTTCTGTATGAAATTGCGAGTTTACTTGCGATAAAAGATCTCTAATACAATGAATGTTCCTTCGTGGAGCACATGATTCATCCACGACGTACTCTGCACGCTTTTTATACGACACCCACCCCCCACACACACACGAATGTAAGCCCATGGCTTGTTTATATTTTTGCTTACACCAAGTATTTAGAGACTAGTGCCCAGTCTTGGCTCATTTTGGGCTGTCAGCCATGTTTGTTTTGAACCGTGTGGTGCCGGGTTTTTTTATGGAGTTATTCTGTCTTCGAGCCATCGGTTGTAAGTACGAGCTATCATTATGTTTTGCCCTTTGTAGTTTATATTGTAATTAGGTCTCGTGTTAATGACGTCGAAACTGCAGTTTGCCTGGAAAACTAGTTCAGTACGGAGTTATGAATACAGGTAAAGAAGTTTCGTTCATGCTCCTGGGTGTTTAAATGAACTGTTATGAATCACGTGTCTCTGTTGTGGCTGGAACGCCACACTTGCATCCATTTCATGTATAAACGACTTACCGCACGATACTTGCACGAAAAGATCAGTCAATCCTTTGTGACTAATAAGCCTTAAAATAAACCCAAGAAAAACCTTTGAACGAAAATATACAGAGGGCTTCATTTCAGGTTTTTACTATTTACAAATTTCCACGGTCAGCTCGTAAGTTTGGTGGAGAGAATCCGAGGTTCGTCGAGCGGCGTGAATGGGAACCATGCAAGGAACTCTCATCCCCAGTCCCCCAACTAACGCCTCGCTCAGGTCCGCAATCCATCGACTCCGACGACGCAGCATGCACAATACAGTAGGCTTGATTACAGAATACAATACCTGCACGTGAACATACAATGAATTAAAGGGATCCTCGGCTGTTTCAACAAGTGGCATCCAAAATGTTCGTTGAACATGCATTAGGCCATGTGCATAGCATAAAAGCGTTAATTTTGTCCGGTAAGAGTGTAAATCGGGATTCTGTGAGGGCTATTTGGCCATTTGAAATTCCCGCGCGCCGCCATCTTGAAATGTGACGTGTTATGGTTGCAGTGCCAGGCCCCACTCTCGTTCATTGTCATTGTATTTTAAAGAGTGGAACCTGGTTTATACTGCTTTACTAAACTCGAAATGGCTGGTTCGCGTGTTCACTCCAGTCTCATCTCAATATCGTCTTGTAACTATGGTAACGTAATGTCACGTATCCATGATGGCTGTTTCGACGTTTACTGGTCTACGGTTCGAGAATGGCCGTTCATCGAAGCAAACTCAGTTCCGCCTGGATTGACTTGAATGCAACCTCGGCAGAAAATCTTTTTAAACGCTGCCCGTATCTCTGCGTTGAACAAGAACAATACCACAGGGTCCAACGCCGAGTTGGAATACATAACACACAGAAATATTGAGAAATACACAGGATCTACCTTGGCGCTAAACTTGTGTACAGATTGCACGACGAAGAACGGAAACCAACAAACAATAAAGATGCCGCCGATCACAGCTAGAACCACAGCGGCCTTGATGTCTCTGTGCCGTTTCTTGGTTTGATGATCGGAAGCTTGTGAGTGGAGATTAATCCGCGCTGAGTGCCTCCGGGCGATCAGATAAATTCTGAGATATGATATAAACATAACGATACTTGGTATAACGATGACAAACAGCCATAGACCCAGCACAAAGTACAACACTTCTGATAAGTAATGGTCTTTCGACACGGCACCACTCCGGCATATCTCATCGGGCTCGCGCCACATTATTGGCGGGAGTGCCAGCAAAATCGCGCCAAACCAAATTCCCGCCACGATGACTCTTGCGAAGGCTGGTGGCATCATTTCCATATAGCTGAGAGGAGACGAGATGACGAAATATCGGTTGACAGCAATTACAGACAGACTGAAGACCGACGCAGCTCCAAATAGCACACCCATAGGAGTTGTAAGGTAGCAAAGTCCATAATGTGGATACCAGTTCCTGTCAAATCGCAGAAGTATTGACGTGGGAATTTTTAGGAGAGCGTTTAGGAAGTCCGAGGCCGCCAGGCTGAGTATGAAGTAATAATGTACCTTCTGGATCAAGTTCTTCTTGATGACAACAATCCACATGAAAGTGTTTCCAATTAAGGCTGTTATCACAAGGATGAACAAGTACGCGACCAAGATGACGTCACTGGATTTCATAGATCCACTTCCTGGTGGCTTTTCAGTTTCATTTGTTGTGTTGGTCGACATAGTGGCACTACGGTTCAGCGGTGTTCTTACGTACTACACATGCGCAGTGGAGTCATCTGCAAGTGATAATGTATGAGGATTAATTCAATGTATGCTTTATATAACAGTCTAGTCTACTTACCTTATCTTCAATTTACATAAGAAGAGTAATTAACAGTTCAGTTTTAAATTTAAAACCGAACTGCCAAACTGCTGTTCGAAGCTTTCAAGCTTTTCCCTTTTGAAACACAAATCGCCCAGCCTCATTCAAATCATTTGTCTGGTGCCGTTTGGCGCGCGGATGGCCCTGGAAACGAGGTTGCAAAATCTCCTACAGTCTGGTACTCTGGTATACGTCATTACAATTTTGTGGGAGTGGCCGCTGACACATGGTGACCCGACAGGTGTAATACAGATGAAATGTCTACATCACTTACACGCATTTATAAAATTTACATTTTTAAAACAGATAAGGGTATAACTTAGAAGACAAAGATAAATTATTCTGTAAAACTGCTGTAGAAATACGTATCTTTCGTTTACCACGTCAGCAAAAGAAAACAACAAGAACCACACTGTTGAATACACACTTTTTAAAAATAAGAACCAGATAATTTTGGTCAAGGCTCATTCTTAAGTTACAATGGCAAATTCAGTCTAAAATGTTCTTCAACTGATATTTATTCAGCATACCTGACTGTTGTTACAAGTAGTCCAAAAATGATCCAAAACGTGACCATTCAAATATATTTTCCTTATCATACAAACACTTTGAGCCATCTCAACAACATTGCTAATTAGTCATGAATTTCATTATTTCATCTGATAACATCAGTACAGATCGATTTTTATGGTTCTGAACCTCAGCCAGAGCTTGTTCTTAATTTGTTCTTAGCATTTAGACAAATTTGAGCCTTGGTGTTCTTACAAAGGTTGTTCTTAGAAACAAAAACGGTGGAATTATTAACGGGTGTAAGCTAGTTCAAGTAGTTGATATAATATATTGCAAGAATGTTGAGATGTGAAACATTTCAGTTCTATTGCTGAACAGTCCTAAGCGGTAGAAAAAAACATTTCTTATGATCTAATTAGAATATAGAGGGCAAGAAGTTGAATAATTATGAAGTTATTTCTATGTAGTTGATTCTGAAAAATTCATTAGCAAAAACATGAAAAAAAAACACTTCCGGCGACTGTAGCTACTGTGATTATAAGTTAGTGTAAGAAGAAGAAACCCTTTAGCTGTGAATACAAAGTGGCTGTGGTCGAATTTTAACGAGCATATTTTCGGGGACAGTGGGCTAAAATTCGATTAGGTTTATCATGCCATATCATGCGATTTTGTTCAGTTTTTAGTGACGCAATCTGTTGCATGAAGCTTCATTGTGTTGCTTAGGTAAAAACCCCATCAGCCTTGTCCATTTTACACTGACTCTTGGCGCAGCACAAGTTTTCTATTTTCTCTTGTTCTGGTCTTTGTTCTCCACTAGTGGCGGCCAGAAACCATCTACATGATAAAACTCGACCAGTATAACTTGCCAAGAAATTGGGCGCAACATTGTATCGCAAACGTTTGTTTCACACTTAAGAAATTCGCACAAAAAGCACAAAATATGAAAATCTAAATCTAAATTGACCGAGTTTGAAATCACAAAAATCGTCGCTGCAAAGATGCCAGTATAATCATCAGCAAATACTCGACATTCGAAAATGTCGACACAAGGAAAGTTACCCAAGAGTACTCTGTGCTCTATTAGTAAATTGACCAATTGTTTTCCAAAACAGTAAAAGTCATAACCGACTGTACCTTCAGTTTCACTCATGGTCTTTTGCATCAGTACTTCTCGACCAACCATGCAACCCCAATATTTGCCGATCTTTTGTCACATCAAACAGTACAAATACATCGGGTAATTAATTATCACTCCTTGTGAGCTGAGATGTACGCTGTACAACGCAGTACTGGTCTTATATACGTCAGAATTACTGACAGATCGAGGAATCCACATGCGAGCATATCCGAGGACTTTCAGCACGCGCACGTAAAAATGACAGATCGTGACTTGAACAAAAACAAAAACTTGCGAATCTAGAATGTTTTGCTTAAAATATGACATCTTGTAAACTGCTAATTATGTTTTACTGCCAGGAAATTGCCTGATCCCAGATAGTCAGTGCAGATAAATGAAGGAGATTTTCCCGCGGCAAAATGAGTGGGGGGAAAACGTCATAATTTGTGTCAACAACAGGTGAGATTGTAAACCGATGGAAGGCATCAACGTTACAAGAAAATTGAATGATAATAATCGGCAATTAACCTACTGATATCAAAGAAAAGCAAAATCGATAATCTTCATATAAAGAGAGGAAACATATTCAGAAATGACATATGCCGTCAGTATAACGGAGTAGAAACGGAACGTCAGGAAAATGAACAGTTAGACAAGAAGCGAAGCTTCTAGAGCCGATCCTGCGATAATAGATTAAGGGCAAGCTCTCAGCTACCAGAAACCAATTAGGAATTCATTTATTTTATACTCTGTCTAACATTTCAACTCCCGATACCACCAAATGACAATTGAACAGACAACTATATGTTGCTGAAATAAACACAAATCAGTAACTTACCGTTAAAGTTACGCGAAATTGTGTTATTTCTCTTTCTGTTTTATCTTTGTTTTGGAAGTGGAGGGTTGGATAGATATCATTCGATATCCATTCGCCATGTGACCTGTGCTGCCCAATGAGAAGTCGCTAAGGGACGGACATTTGCCAAAAAAAAATTATTTTCTTTTTCTTTTCAATCTTGGGCTGCAATTTTTTTTTGTCGCTTTTTCTTTCTCTTTCTCTCTCTCTCTCTTCTTTATAATTTTGTGTCGTGCATTTTTTT
>JAOBYG010070217.1:0-11700 GCA_025403545.1 Epizoanthus stellaris | reverse complement strand
CATTGACTCATGCATAAAAATGTCAGATTCGGAATTTATGTACTTTACCAAGTTTACAACGCATTCATATTTTATTTCATATTTTACTATTTTTGTTCGTTGGTAAGACAAATTATATTGTGTTCTCCATACTTTAATTAAACCAACGTTTAAAAAGTCATCCTACAAAAGATCTGGTCAGAAAGAGACAAATGCATGCACTGTGACTACATTACATATTTCTGTTTGAGGACTATTTATCTTGTTTCTTCTATTCTTGCTGAATCTATAAAATCTTTGCAATTCCAGCCTTGTTTCAGGATACATATGTTGCACTTCCTCAGTAGATCTCACCTTGTGCTGTGTTTGCCAGTGTTGACATTCAGCCAACTTCTCCTTGATGCTCTGCAAAACCTTGTCATGCTCAGTTTGCAGCCTTGCTCGCTCGTCAAACCTTGAAAGCGTCCACATAAACTATCAGTTTATAATACAGGGCTGGGAAAGGGGGACATTTACCAAGACACACGGTAGTTTGGAAACAAGATGTAATTTGCGAAATCTATCATGCTATTGCAGTTCGTTAAATAAATACCATAAATAACCCATGACCACTAACTAACTAACTAACCATGACCACTAACTCCAGGGCCAAGCTCATAAATTTACAAAAAGTAAGAAAGCTATGCAAAGGCAGCTTTCTTCCATTTCTCTAATCCGAAAAGGCAAATGCTCAATTTTGGGTTCAGAGAAGTTACACACGAATTTGAACTTTGAACTTTGTTTGTTTGTTTACCCACGAGTTCCATAGTGCTCGTTACAATGCAGACATACTGTGAGAGAGGATACGGACCAGTAACACCAGCATTAACCAACTATTATCGACAAGTGCCCCCGATAGGAGGTAGGCACACAGCAAAAGCCATCATTACAAGACCCCATCTTGAAGAATTGTCAGCGCTGTATTGTAGTCGTTATTGCAGCCTGTAACCCTCAGGGGTGTATACATACGAATTCGTAAATAACACAGTCTAATAGTTACAAATTTCAAACGGTAATGAATATATTTCCCACTGGACTTTGGTCTTTGTATGATGGAGTTAAAAAGCCGGTAAAAGAGTTTACTATTTCAAGAACGTAAATTACTCCATCATTTGAATAGGTTTTGTCCTGCAGAGAAACATTTTATAAGTTTGCCCGGTTACATCGATCCCACTTCTAATAAATCCTGGTTTACTCAGTAGTAATGACCCAAATGCGTGACCCCCAAGTATTTACTTTGTTTTCCAACTCCCCCCCCCCCCTCTTTTTTTTTCCTGTGACAAAGCCTAAACAGTCGCTCCCCATGATACTTGTGCAGCAAGCACAAGCCCAGTCAATGAGTGGCCTGTGTTAAATCGCTCTTACTTGCACTTGCTTTACCTGACTCATTTGAATTAGCTACTTGTTTTGTCTATATTTCATTAATTAAATACTCTGTAAGTCCGTGAAAATGCAGCAACACGTGATAATACAAAGTTCTTTATGCTAAACATGTTTGCTATAACCATGTTTGGTGTCTGGTCTGAACGCGGTATAAGTTATTGCTGCTTGGGCGGTCAGTGTTCATAATGGTTAATTGTTTTTTTAAAACTACGTTGTATCTGACCTATTAAAAATGTGCTTGATATATGTTTAAATATATATTTAAGAGTTTATTTTTACTACATTTTCGGCAGCCATCTGCTGCCTTCGTCAGAGTAAAATGACAACTGGAGATGAATGTAAATATAAAGCTCGTAAAATTCTTTGTTATTGTTGACGGCTCTAATAAAAGGGAAGTAGACCCTGGGAAATGGCTGCCGCTCATTCACCGAGTTTTTGTTCATAGTGGAATGAAGACTCTAAAGATAAACGTTTGCTCCGATTGTGTACTCCGCATTCCAGAATCTCAGCATACTTGGGGTGAACTAAGTTATACCGTGTTCTATCAGGATTAGTATCTAACGTTGTCCTTCGTTGTTGTTCTCAATTACAAAACCAAAATTTTGTTCCCACCAAAAAAATACATACAAAGCAAAATATCCGTCAGTTTCTGGAACCCCGTTACTATATAAGTTTCCACTTTTTATTTCCTGCTGAATACTTGTCACTTCTCTCCAATCGCTGATTACTTCCCATCCCTACCATTTCCCTCCCATCCCTACAATTTCCCTCCTGATTCTCTTCCAATCTCCCTCAACAACAAGTCCACCTACTTGGCCTGTACAGAGTGCAGTGGATGTTGAACATTGTTCACGGCAGCGTGCAGAGTCTCTTGCTGTTCCTTCAACTCCACCACATTCTGTTCCAGTGTCTTCAGATGTGTTACAGAAGACACAGACACATCCAAACATTCTTCCAGCTTTCTTAGTGCACCATGCATCTCATCTCTGTAAATTGGACATGAATCGTATCACTGATTTAGTTTGTACAAAACTGGGGATAGGGAGTACAAACTAACATAAAAACTCGCTTGCTACATAACTGGTTATGTGATCTGGAGGAGATTGGCGAGATGGCCAATCATCGATGTAGATGTATGAGGAACAGTAATCTGCTATGGTCACTTACGGTGGATGGGCAGGTTCACTTTACACTTAATTGGTAATAACTATATATTTATAACAGCTGCTTTTAATTAACTTACTCTCAATATGGTAACCAAATACTACTGTTTAAAAGAAGAATAAAGTGGAGATCACCTTCATCACCTTCATGGTGATACTGTATTTGTGTTGTTTTTTTCTTGATTAGAAACTACACAACATGGTTATCGGCAGACCTGTTATAAAACAGATTCAGTGTGCACACCGAAACATCCTGACATCTACTGAATTCATTTCCACAAAGTTTACAGGTTAGACAGAGACTTAGAGCGCGTTCCATCAGTCAGGTCTGGCCAACCCAAGCCATTAGTTCTCAAATGCAATGTGACAACTATCGGAACTGGTTCTGACCAAACTGGTCCTGTTAATAGAATAGAACTGGTCAGTTCTCTTGTTCCGACATACGAATTTAGCGAGTTATAGCGAGAAGAAGTGCTTGCGTGCAACCTTGACCTTTCCATCAACAATGGTCTGAACCAGTTACTCCACCAGCCAGACCCTTCTAATGGAAAGTCTTCTGCTGGCTTCCACAATATGGACCACTATCTGCAGTCTTGTTTACTGTAAATTCGACGTGGACAACTACATATTCATTGTCAACAATTCATTGTTATTCATTGTCAATAAAAATTACATATTAAGCAATAACAAAGAAAACGATGGGGAACAGTGAAGATTAGAGCAGATTTCGTAAAAGGGTCGATTGATGAAATTGAATGAAATAACAATGTGAATATAATGCAATGAGATGGGCTAGTGATTGGCGAAATCTGTTTTGATTCATTTGCTTTGACATCCAATGGCAACGCAGTGCTGTTTGCTGTTCAACATTTGCTGATCACACACCTGTTTGCAGTCCAGTTGACCTTCATCTCTGCTACACGGGAAGAAAAGAGGCTCTGGGTAACGGCTCTCTCCATTTCCTTCTTGTTCACCTTGTTCTCTGCCACACCTGGAGCACCACCACCATAGAACGCACTGGCAAATGCACCATCATTAGCAGTGGTCCAATCTACCAAAGGATCGTATACAAACGCTTCCAGGAGGGTCAACAGTGTCTCACGTCCTTGTCGCAGGATCTTCAGCACTTGTTCACATGACAGACGGAAAATACCCTGTGTGAAAGGCATGAAATTCACCATAATTATTAAGATCTTCCTTGAAGATAACGTATAGTACTGTGGTTCGTGTTCAGATTTCAAGAATTGCTTGGTAAATAAAAACGCATTTAGGAACATGTAGGGCCAATTCTTTAAACAAAATCTAAATTCTAGCCAATGCTTATCTTTTGTTCAAAGGTATTGTGAACAATAAATAGCAATCGGCTAGGATTTAGAATTTTTTTAAGTAATCGGCCCGTAGTCTCTGTAGTTGTAATTAAAACGAGGTATCAATGCAGCAAATTTGATGCCTACGTATTGGAACAAGTTGTAATCGTGAAATATTTGCCACAAAAATGCTTATACATTGCATTAAGTACTTCTTGGAAAGACTGTTTGGCAGACAGTGGACAATGACACGAGGTTATCATTACTGGCAATGAAAAATATAGTACTGTAATCTGTTGACCGATGAAAAAAATTACACGGGCAGAAAAGACAATAAAAATAATTTGTACAACACAAAATTATAAAGAAAAACGAGAGAGAAAGAGAGGGAAAAGCAAACAAAAATTTGCAGCCAATTATTGGAAGAAAACATTTAACTTCAGCCATTCTCGAGTATAAATTAATTACTTAAATTTATCCTTGCAGATAGTTGGAAGGAATTAAGAACAAACCTCAACTCCTGTAACACCCAGGGCCTCCTGTAGGTTGGGTGTCATCCTAAACGGGACCTTCTCAGGAACTCTCAAGCTCTTCCCTTTATCGAAACACACATTGTAGTCGATGTGAACAACCTTGGAAGAAAGAAAGATAAAGATTGAAGAGGGTTCTGGAAACAATTTTGAGTACTCTCTAAATGCAATGGAAACAAGTTCTTATACCAAAGTACTGCCGAAGGAATCTAAACTTTGTAAACACATTTTGGGCAATCTTGATGATAGAAACATTCTCTGCTACTTCTATGATTCATTTCTGGGTGACTTCGCAATGCATATTATACTAAATCCATCGTGAGATTTGCCATACAAGTGTGTCAAATAGTCCTAATTTCTTGAACAATATTTTGTACAATAACACTTGCATTATATTAAAACATTACTTGAAACTTGAATGAGACGATATTATGAAATTTTATAGTTTGAATAGGAGTGTGAAGTATCTATTAAAATATGCATTATGGTATAAATTTCTAGTTGCTTATACTGCTTTGTTTTGTACTATAATTATTTGACTAATTGCCCAACATTTAACAAGATACCACTATGAACTGAGTCACAGCGTATTTTAATTTCTAACGTAAGAATAATAACACAACATAAAACAAAACAGGTTCATTAGTAACAATGGGCTGAACTAATTTGTTCATTAATAAAGAGTTTTCTTGAACATGTGCTTCAGATATGACAACAAATGCCTATTACATTTTAGTTAACGATTAATCTAAAGGCATCGATGCTCCAAACTGTACATGGTAAACAAGTGTTGATAAAATAATTTACACCTATCTTCAAATACACAATCACCATAAATGAAACCTAGTGCTTTAATATTCTAAAAAAAGTCCAGGATATTATTCTAGGAGACACGTTAACTACATCTTATGGCAAGTAAATTAATGCACTGCTCTACACTTCATCCTACCTCTCCAGTGGTAAAGTCAATCAACATATTGTCGAGGTGTCTGTCACCAAGGCCAATAATATAACCAATCATTGACATGACTGCAGTAGATCGGGCGTAGGACTGCACCAGGTGCCACCACTCAGATGCACCTGTGCTGGAACACCACAGCTCCCTGGAAATGGAACACACAACCTGGTTACTACCAACAAATCGTATTGTAGTAATGAAAGATTAAAGTCAGTTCCTTACTTTATTCTTTGATAACAACAGTCAAAATCTGGTTTTCTTTACAACCACATCTAGAAAACTAAAAAGAAAAGCTGAAACAATTTCTCTCACTCTTAGTATTAGTCCAGCTGCATATTCGGACTTATGTTTTACTTAGATTTCTAGTTCACAACGCCTTGCTGCAAAGTACAACCAGTGAAGCAGGCCATCTGCATAATTACTTTTATTATTATTATTATTAACATCATCGTCGTCGTCGTCGTCGTCATCGTCATCGTCACCGTCACCGTTGCCGCCACCACCACCACCATCATCATCATCATCATCATCATCATAATTCATTCTAAAAAATCCACCATAAAGAACTTTGCAGCTCCCTACGCAATGTTTGGATACCCTGACATGTTAGATCAACCCATAGCTGAAGTATTTACATGGTTAGTAATGTACATAAGTAATTTCATGCACACTGTATTTACCTTGCCAACAAATCTTTTGGTGTGTCGGCAATCAGCTCCTCAAGCACTTGTCTCATGACGGACAATGGCCATTCCTTTCTATTGGACAGGTCAGTCACACCCTAGGGGGTAACCACAGACACAAAACATCAATGATTGTCAGATCTGGAAAACTGTCTCTGTGAGGGGATAAAGATTTACCTTCAAGAGGAGAATGCAGTAATACACATAAGAGAAAAGTGGAACAACATTTTGCTGAAAATTCAATATGTGAAGATGAAACTGTGTTTCCAAGTTGCTATGTAGTATTTTTTGTCATTCACCAAGCCATAAATTACTAAAGTAAAAGAAGACTGTATGCATAGCTCCTAACAGGCTAGAGTTCACTCCATGTATCATATATGGCATAACATATGAGTAAACTGGATTCTGGAAACTGGCTTCTAGATAGCAAACATTTATCAGTTTCAAGTCCTCTGGATTAGATTTTAATATAAATACTTTGTCAGATTGCATATTACAACATGAAAAATTTACCAGAATTAGCCAGATTCTAGATTGCAACATACAAAATTTACCAGATTCCGGATTGTAACATAAAAAATTTACCAGGTTCTGGATTGCAACGGATATTTGGGCAGATTCTGGATTGCAACATAAATTTTTTTACCAGACATCCTATTGCTACAAAAAAATTTACCTGATTTCCGGATTGCAACAAAAAATTGGCCAGATTCCGGATTGCAACATAAAAAAATTACCAGGTTCCAGATTGCAACATAATAAATGTATCAGATTCTGGAATGCAACAAAAAAATTACCAAACTCCAGATTGCAACATAAAACAATTACCAGATTCTAGATTGCAACATAAAAAATTACCAGATTCCAGGTTGCAATATAAAAAAATTACCAGGTTCCGGATTGCAACATAATAAATATACCAGATTCTGGAATGCAACAAAAAAAATTGCCAGATTGCAACAACAACAAAAACAAAAAATTTACCAGATTCTGGATTGCAACATAAAAAATTTACCAGATTCTGGAAAACAATAAAAATTTACCAGATTCTTGAAAACAATAATAAATTTACCAGATTCTGGATTGCAACATAAAACATTTACCAGATTCTTGATTGCAACATAAAAAATTTACCAGATTCTGTATTGTAACACTCTCCTACATGTGGCAAGTAACACCAAACGCTTCTCCTCTTCAAGAGATGCAAAACAAATGGGTCTTTGGTTTGGACATCTTTGGTTTTGGCAAGGTTGGCTTGCGATAGGATGGACATGTTGCAAATAATGGCAGCATATGTAAGGCAGCAGTCTGATACTCTGATCTACATCTAATAACGTAAAGTCACGCACCTTTTCTTTGAGTGCTGGTGTCATTTTGCTGTAGAACATTTCACTGGGTCTCAGAGGTTGGGGCGGAGGGGGATTTGCACCCTTAAATGTGAAAATAATATTAGAATAACAAGAGTAACAAGAATCACATAACAGAGTTCATTTCATAATGCTGATCTAGAACGTATAGTACTTGGATAATCCAATGGAATTTACCATTGCCTAAAGCAACTATAAAATAACTTACATTGAGTGAAAATAATGAAAGAGAGTTAGTCATGGAAATCCGATATCTTATTCTGTTTCTGGGACGAAATAGGAACACAACACTTGATCACATCTACCATTTCTTGAAATTATTCAAGAGGTTTTTCAGCTGCGAGATTAATCATAATATCACTAAGGTGCACTCAGCAATAATGTCAAAACATGATATATTATATTTCAGTAATTACTTGTATAGACAAATCTTAATTGCTTATGCCAGCTTTCATTCAGTTCCATGAGCTATCTCCAATGCTGTGCCAGTGCACTCACACCTGGCCCCACCTTTGATAAGCTACAATATATACACATTTTAGGAAATGTAGCAAAGATTAGTTTTACTGATTTGTAGTTGATTTGCAGAAACATAACATTGTCATATTCAAATACTTTGTTTAAGGCAATCACAATGTGTCAAAGGGAATATCTAACCTGAGTTGTTTTAACAAGAGCTGCTGCGGCAGTCTCCCTCTGTTGCCATCGCTTATACAGTGCAAACACTGGCACCGACCCATCCACCCACTTGATGAGACCTGACTTGGGACCCAGCGGTGTGACTGAGTAGTGCCGAGCTTGGAACAAAGGACTGCTGTGACTGTGAACAAAATGTCACGAAAGATGGGAATAATTTAGAATGTATTTTGGACATTCTTCAGGTGCTACATCTGTACAAGTATCACTATCAGGTTGAAACTTGGGTAGCATATATATGACTGACATAATGTTCGCTAAAAGGTATATAACTATGATAAAAGGCTAAAAGTTTGAATAAATATCTAAAACCAAACGTTTTCGACAGTTGTCATCTTCAGGGTAATATGAGTGTTTATCTTATTGTCTTCAGTGACAATGTGGGAAACTGTCGTGTCAAATATATTACTAACATCTTCAATACCTACAGTTTCAACAAATTATCCAACTCTAAATAAAATAAAAGATGGGAAAGGTTCCGTTCCAATTCGTCTATGGATGGAGGTTTCCTCAACTGACTCTACTTTCTTTTTTTTTCTTTCTTGTTATATACGGTATATCTAGGCAACAATAAGTAACTTATAATAAATAATAATAATAATAATAATAATAATATAATCTATTATTAACTTATACACTTATACAGTGACTGGTAAATAGCAGGCAGGTCACTTGTGAATTAAACACAATCATTAGTTCCTACACCGCCTTATTAACTTTGGGAATACTTGAAAGCTGCACATTAAATCAATTTACCTATCATGCCTGGCAAACATGTTATTGCAGATGGACAGGAACTGCATGATTCTCTCATCAAGATGAAGATCTTCAAGTCCTTTGAACAAGAAGGAATGCCTACAGCAAACACAGGAACAACAAAGATAATGATAAGGAATCTACTTGGGATAAGGGATCAACGCTATTCTTGCATATTAATTCATATTTAATTTCAGCTTTTTTATCTACAGCAAAGATGTTTGTTAACCACAAAGAACAGTGCGTTTTATTCCCGGCATCCTTAAATATAATTCTCGGAGCATTCCATACAAGTAGGGCCATTTTTGGAGGTAACCACACCCAACAATGATGAGGATGACGATACTCTATGCATGCCGAGGAAGGTTCCAAACTTCCAACTTTTAGCCCACTCACTATTTAAAATCATGCTGACATCAACTTCAAATGAAACTAATTTGCAGCAACTCAAACAACCTCATTGATTTTGTATATGGAAATTAGTCCATTCTTTTTCAAGATTAAAACAGCCTGAAAAGTCTATTTAACCTTTTCCCGATCCCTTCTCAGTGTCTTTTGCACAGCATTTGTCTCTTAGAACGCCCTTAGATCACCCTTCAAACGTTTATAAGTGTTACTACAACTTAGACAAGAGATGAAGTGCATTAGTATGGGTACTTCACTGTCTTGTCATTTGGAGACAATGAACTAGTTACAAATGTCAAAGAAGAAACACTTCTATACAACACTACACAGTTCGATCTGGACCATATCTTATGCTAACGAATTGACAATTCCCTTACAGCCCGAACCTACAAAATATACCTGCGACTATCAGAACCAATAAATACTATCTTCTTTGGCTTTGTTTTGGTCGGCAAGATGGTTACTTCACTGACAATGGAGTCAATTGTGACAACCTGCAAATTAGAAAAAGATGTGTTTACTGTTACTCTCCACATGTCTTGCAACTATTGCTTCAATCAAGAACAAGCATCCACAATGTTTGTAATGGTTACAACGTAGTAACCTACCTGACCACTGAATTGTGTCTGACCAGGCATGTATATGGCAGAAGATTTGATTCTTGCGAGATATGGACTGATTTCCTCCATGCGCAGCAAGTAGGATGATCGCTTCTGAGATCTGGCTTGGAAGGCTTGAAGAAGCTGTTGATTGTAGCGACTAGGTAAGCACAGATTGGCATAAAACATTTCTAGTAACTATGAATAACCAACAATGAATAACCTGTCTACAATATGCTTTACTATAGCACCTTCTGGTTGCATCAAATATATCTGCATTCTTACCCCAATGTGACACCATTCATTATGTTGAAGGTGCTTTGATGTACAAATAACAGATCTGGACAATCAAGCTCAGCTAAAACATTGCCGAAACTTGGATAGATAATTATCAAACGGCGTTTGGTCTTGACTCCATGTCTGTTACCTGTGTAATGCCATAAAATAACAAATCTCCAAGCGATTCTACAAATGACACAAACCTTCCATTTAAATAACTGTGTTTCTTACAGTTCTACGATTTATGTTATTTTTCTTATTTTTCAGGCATTTCACATCATTTCACACACTTTCATGCAGTCAAAAATGACGTGCATTTCTTCTCTTTTGCTGAACGTAATACTAATAGACAAATCTTGCTTATTATTATTGCTACCGAGCGTTGCAGTCAGGTTTCTTTGCTTGCACTCTCGAAGGTATTTGGAACTGATAATATTTGTTGATAAAGATTTGTCTATAGAATCGACCTTGCTCAAATAAATAGTCAACCCAATAGCCTATTGCTGAATATTGTTATAATTCTACAAACAAGACTTGGTTCACATTTTTGTACATTTGCTGTAGTTTTTTGCATCAAACCCGCAGGAATTGGATCATAATTCTGAAAAAGGTATTTTAGCTTCACTCAGTGTGTGACTAACTTATATATGATTTCCATAAATATTACCAGCTGCCACACTGCATCACAACAATCAATACATTAATACCTCAACCATATCTAATTATATTTCTGTAGAGCCTAACCAATTCATATATCGTTCCTCTCTCATACTTAAATCAAGTAACAGTTCTGGAACATGAATCGAGCAATGTTGGAGCCAGAAGTTGGAAACAATTACTCTTGCAACTGTTCAAATACAAGCTGTGAATCAACATTTATTAATTAAAGATTCATCGTTTTCCTCCCATATCGTGTTGTTGTTTGAGAAGTGGTATGTTTTCATTGGCTGTCTAAACACCTCACAGTTGGATGAAACTACCGGGCCACATTTTTTGTTTAATTCGCTTACTGTTCCAATGTCCAGGTGAAAGGCTCTTGCCTCTGTTTCATATAAATGTACAAACCTGTTTGAATGGTTCCCAGCTCGCCTTTGGATTGGTTGGCTCTGTTGGGTTTCTGAGGGCTTCCAATGCATTCTCAATTGCAGCCGAGTATGTCTTCTGGAACCACTGCTCGTGTGGTGTGTGAGCGTGCTGGGAAGTAATCACTTGGAGTTGTGCAAGGCCAAACACAACCTAAAGTATGACAAATAAATCAGTGAGAAGTTGAATACATCTTCTTAGCATAATGTCCGCCATCACAACTGAGTGGCATGAATAAAACTTTTGTTTAAAGATGATCGGCAGTGTCTCATCAAAATTCAGAAATTAATCTAAAGCCAGATTCACATTTAAGAAATATCTACATATGGTTAAAGAATGAAGTATTCACACCTATGTCTGTCCAGATTTGATCAAAACTAAAACAATAAATTTCAGGTCAAAACGTGGGATATGGAAAATATAGCATACCCCTAGGCAACAGGACAAAATACATGCCCCAGATAGGAACACAC
>JAOBYG010070106.1:0-11701 GCA_025403545.1 Epizoanthus stellaris | reverse complement strand
CTTACAAATACCGATAGTGATCAGTGAGGGATAGTGAGCTGGGTGAGTGAGTGAGCGAGCGAGTGAGCGGGCGAGCGTGTGAGTGAGTGAGTGTTTTATCTTGTAAATTTATTTATTTATAATTATTTATTTATAATCATTGTAATTTTTACCATTGTAAATATCTTGTAATTCAGTTATTACTGCCATGGATATAAATAAAGATTATTAAAAAAAACAAAAAAACAAAAAAACATTTTTTTTTTATCTAATTAAAACCAATAGGTGAGTGCAGACGAATCCTCACCCAAGCATCCGGGTATTTATATTCGCCATTCTATCCCGCTTACTACCCCCCTTGGAAAATGTGCTGCTGGAGCATCACAGTTACAAGTGGTCACATCATTCGGCTGCACTTCTTAGATTTCGAATTAGAAGAGAGTCCATCCTGCACGAATGATTTTGTGAGCGTATACGATTGGAAGCTGAAGTGGAAGCTCGCTGGAAGATACTGCGGAAGACGGTATCCAGAGTTTATTCAATCGACAGGAAATAAAATGCTGGTTCAGTTTAGCAGCAACACATTCACCCAGAGGACTGGTTTCAAGGCGTTCTACAAAGCAACAAAAGGTATCTTTACGTTATTAGTAATTTTAGTGACGACAGGAGACACTATTGTAGGCTAGATCTACACAAATACGATTATTATACGTTTTGGTTTGAAAACGGGATTTTTATGTATGTCCACGTCCACACGGAGAGTCAATTTTACCTAAAACTAAAGTTTTTGAAAATGGTCGCTAGGATGGATTTTTTGAAAACAAAGAATAAAACAATTTTTCTAACAAAAACCCGTTTTCATCCGTGTGGACGGCGCCCGGAGCCATGTCAGCCATAGGGCAACATGCTGCTGGAAACGTACTGATTTCAATATAAAACTGTGCTTGTGAAATTACACTTTCTTCTATCAGTTCTTATTCCGTGTGTCGTGGATTTTTATTGATTAAATATTGAATATATTGTTCCATATACAAATATGGAATCTACCTTTTGTCCAAATGTCGAATTCATATTTCAGATCAATATGTATCTTTTGGGTTTACTCCATTTTAAACTCTGCAATTATTGTATCTTTAGTCCCATGTTCTGCTCCAATTGTAAACTGAATGTCAAACGAATTCCCCCTCTCTACTAAAGAGAACTGCAGAGCCCTTTTGGTTATTTTTGAAACCCTTGTTGCACAGCACGATCTGGTTATGTGGTACTAATAATGACCTTTGTTGCACAGCACGATCTGGTTATGTGGTACTAATAATGATTATAAACGTTAGAAACCATAATGTACACAAATAAAGATACAGCTCTATTCCCTTTTAGGTTTTACGATGGATGGAATGTGTAACAATTACGAAGGTATATATCAATATATATATTCTTTTATTGAAGTTTGCAGTATAAATTCCTTCATTGTATGTAAATATTATTCTTGGCCAAACAGTCCCAACAACCTGTGGATATGTGTCCGAAATAAAAGTTTACCAATAGGATTAGATTGTAGGTAGGTATTGTTGTTGATTGAAAATAAAGCAAATGGAATCTAATTTTTTGAACACATGAAACATATTAATCCTGCATAAATATTATTACTAATTAATAATTTTACTCAAAAGTAAAACTATTAGTTTTAAGCAGTAGAATATATTATACAAGTGTTAGTTTTTAAAATAGGATAACTAAGGTAAGTAAAAAAGCGACATGGTTGGGTTGTTTAGTTACCTGAACGTTGATCAGGTTTTCTTTTCTAATGTACGAAGTTTATTCTTTCTTAAGATTTGGATATTTTGTTCGTATAATTAGCATACACCCTTGCTCTGTGCAAACAATGCTTGCTCAACCTCCCATGAGGGGCAAGTTTGAAAATAATAAATTATATATTAATAAATTAATAATAATAATAATAATAATAATGATATTAATAATAATGATATACAAAAGCGAATTTTGTCACAGCCCCAGAACATCAAGAGGATGAGTGACCGACACAATATGAATTGGAGTCGTGAATTGCAATTGGTTGCCCTGCTTAGCTCATCATTCACCCTATTTTTCCAGGCTGTCCAAGTGATTGTGAGTGCCATAAAATATCCGGTAACATCACTGGACTCGTGGTGAAGGTTCAAAGGGGCCGAAAGCTGACAGATCTGCCAGGAGATATCCCTGCAAATACGGTCGCCATGTAAATATTCAGTATCAACTTCTTTGTTTTCTAACGAACTGAGTTCAGTTATACATATATGTTTTAACTAATTTCTAACCTATATTTGCAGCATGTTTGCGAAGAACCGGATTTCCATGCTTCTACAAGACGCCTTTGGTAGCATCCCTAATATCAAGTACATGTATGTAGAACCGTTCTTTTTTTTGTACCAGCTCATCGTAGCATGTTTTCTGAAGAAGGTTTTAAGCTGAACTTTCAAGTTATTATCTAAATAAAAGAGAAGATATTCTTCATACCACACATACATGATGTCACTTTTCTTAGTTGTACTTCTGTTTCTCAAATTGTTATTAAATTGAACCAATATTAAACCTATGGAAATTTAAGGCCCGCTACAAACGATATATATAAATGCTATCGTATGAATGAAATCCCTGCCATATTATAAACTCTGGAAGGGTATCGAATGGTCTTTCAAATATCAAACTGCTTGACACTCCAGCTATAAATGCTCGCAAAATGTCTGCTCGTGCTCGCATCATTTATATATAACTATACTCGAATTCTTAAATATGATTGGCGGAATGCTTAATTAATAATAATAGTAATAATCATATACATATTCGCATAATACTTGCATAATGTTTGGTGGTAGCAAATGAAGTTTCTTGCCATTTGCTCCGTAATTGGAAAATATAATTATTCTCGATGTTCGCACTCGTAATAAAACACCACACTGCTCGCCTGCTGGGGAAATGTTCGTCAAGGCTTATGGGACGTGTCAACATTTCTGTTCGAGGTGAATGTTGTTATTCTTTACTCTTTAGAACTAAATACGTTAAGATAAGGAAACAACTTATCAATGCTAGTTGTCCTAAAATGAAGTCTAATTCTTCTCCCGACAGGGACCTGAGTGAGAACGTAATAACTACGCTACACGAACAAGCACTGAGGAACTTAACCACATTACAAACTTTGTAAGTACCTTGATGCTGAAATATATAAAATGTTATTAAAGTAGAATTTTTGATTAGATTGAGACATTTCTCTTAATTTCTGTGGTAATTACTGGAACATTATCAAATAAAAATATATAGCTAGGGAGTTGCAATACATTCGTTGTGTGCCATATATAGGAGATTTGATGTTAAATTTTCCTCCTAGTTGTTAATGTTGAGATCTATAAAATCATGTATGATAAACGTTTCTGAGTAATGTACAACGTTATCAACACCAATGTTTACCCATCTGCCTTTCAGTACACGATGTTTTCCTTTTGCATGTTTTAACAACAGTGTATGTATTCGCTCATCCGTTTAAACAAATTGTTTCGTATTTCTGTTGTTTAAGGTGTAAAGATATACGATTTATCGTTGTTAAAGGTGTAAGATATACGATTTATCGTTGTTAAAGGTGTAAGATATGCTATTTATCGCTGTTAAAGGTGTAAGATATGCATCCTTCATTTGACACATTGCGATCTCTTCAGGAGGATTAACTCCAACTTTATCAGGATTTTACCAAGAGATTCATTTGTCGATTTGGAAGACCTAGAGCAATTGTAAGTTTGTTTACCCAATCTTGTTAAAACACATATCTATTTCTTGATGTTAATGAGCATACCAACTGCGATTTGATTAATGAGCAAATTTGGTTATGTTTCAGAGATCTGTCGAGTAATCTTTTGAACAAAATTGATGCAATGTTGCTGCGATACACAAGAAAGCTGGAGACAATGTAAGTTTGTTTTGATTTCTTTTTGCAAACAAATACTACAAACTGATTAAAAAAATAAGTACAGTGTGTATGTAGATGAATAGTACTGCTTTCTTCTGATTTACAGGAGTTTACGAAAAAACCGGATAAAACAGGTGGAAATAGGGACCTACAAAAACACTACCAACTTAATCTATTTGTAAGTATACACTAATCTACCTCACAAGTTTGTGATTATACATGTGATATTTTCGAAAAACATTGCTTTGAAGCAGTAAATAAATGGATATATTCGCCACTAATTTTGAGATTGTCCTTTTTCGTGTTATCACTTTAATTTTTATTATTCTATTTAGGCAAGAAAAGTAACTGGAATAATTAAGAATAAAATTTTAACAAGTAACTTAGTATAAAATAATAAGTATTACTATTATTATTATTCCTGTTATTTTTGTTATTGTTATACTACGGCAGCATAATAATTATACCATAAATTTGAATCCACTTTATGTTCGTATTGTTCCAATTGAGTCAATAGTAATCAGTGATATTTCTTGAAAGTGATCTGTAACTCAAAATATAGCTGGCACAGAAACTATAAAAACGGTAGACACACATAGGTAGATTATAGGAAAGCAGAAGGAAGCCCCTCTCACCCGGCCCGACTCCCTCAGCTGGGGCAGATAGGATAAATGTGAAGCATATTATTTTCTTAAAACAGTTGAAACATTGTAGATATTATTGATTTCATTTGGAGTAAACTATAGATTTTAAAAAAACATGCTCGTTCTAAGAGAATTCTAATGGAGTAATAACTTTCTATTCGGTTTGTACATGGTTCTCTCTCTACCTCCCCGGATTTATATCCATTTGTCATAACATGGTTTTTATCTGTTGCAGTAGTATGCACAGCAGGTAACAAGTATCTATTATATACATGATTTCTTTACTAAAGGTACATGGAAGAAAATGAGATTGAAGAAATCCCAGACTTCCTTTTCGAGTCCCTTTCTTCTCTTCGAGTACTGTGAGTATAAACCCTCAAGTTATTTTATTCTTACCAGTTTATTTGTTATAAAGACAACATATATAACCAACTGGTACACAGACATCGTGTTACATGGCTAGTCGTATTATTAAATGATATTAATCATTGCTCTTGATTAAAAAATCCACAGTTATAAGTAATTTAATCGCAATTGCTGCTCATGGATACACAATATACAATTGCGCTTGCTCTTGTCAATTAAATGCATGGTTATAAGATATATATAGATGAGAAGTTAGTACATAACGGTGCCCCAAGATATAGTTTTTATCGTCGATTGGGAATCACTGTAAATTTACGAGTGGAGTAAAACAAACGAGTGTATGAATTTCGGCTAATTCGCAACGCGAAAATAGAGACTGTATCTCCAGGCGTTCATGTAAGAATGTCTTTCAACACAAAACGTCAAGCAAACTGTTGTCGAGCCCGAAATGTTTGGATACAGTTAGTTTGTATCAAAACATTTAAGTATATTTAAAACTTCTTGCATAGTATTTGGCAAAATTTACTCCTGTAATATACGTTTCACCAATCAAATATTATACCCTATTTTTTATAGTAACATATCTGTCTTTTACTCTCCAGACGCCTAAATAACAACAAGATCAAGAAACTTACTTCCAATACGTTTAAGGGGCTGACTTCCTTAAACAAATTGTGAGTATACTTATAGTTGACTAAGTATGGGTATACTGAAACACTACTGAGGGGAAATGTGTTTTAACCATTGTTAATTGTTTCAAGTAACAGTGATAATACCAGGGGAACGACAATTTTAAAATAACGGTCTGGTGATAACACTGTAAATGGCGCGACTGGATTTAGGATCTAATGAGTTTGAACTCAGAATATTTTGAGCACCAAGATAGAAATAGAAATAGTCACTCGTGTGACCGCTCTTTTCATCTGGGTTAGAACTGATCAAAGATGTCCTTGCTGCAACGAAACTATCCAATGGCAAGACAACATAATCTAAGAGAAGGTATCTCTGGCATTGGGGTCTGTATCCGTGATAATTACTTGAGATCTATGTTTAGATCTCACTTGGAACTCCAGCTGTTATTAGAGGCGACGTGATTAAGTTTATTTACCACACGTAATATTCAAGCAGTGTGAGAGTTTGAGTTCCAAACTCGAACCGGACAAGCAAAGTGGGGAAGAAAGTGTATAAAAATGTACATTTCAAACAGCATAATTTAAGATCCGCACAAAAGTTACACTAATTACAGTTTTGTTGCTTCAATATAGGTATGTCTGAAACATAATAGCGTGCTGTCAAAACCGGCAGTTTGACCATCCTTTGAGAATCCTCTTCTGACTCTTTAGTTGCATTGAAGTTTTCCTCTGAAGAATAACTTTACAATAGCACGAACTTCTAACGCCAGCTAACCACACAAAGCAAAATAAAATTGCAAGAAATAAAACAAAATCGAAAAAGTCAAGAAAATGCGACAAACTGTACAATATCTCAGCCCTCCGGCCGACCAAATGCACGACTTACACAGATCCTGGGCGCGAGTTAGTAAAATAGCATTGGTTCTAAAACTAGATCTCAAATAATTATCAGATATCTTCTCTTAGATAATATTCTCTTGCCAATGGGTAAAAGGGATGCTTGTAATAATACGTGTGTACTGAATCTGTTGTTTGATTAACATCATCTCAATAATCTCATTTATTAGATATCTTCAAAATAACCTGATAAAGGACTTTTCAGAAGATACGTTTGACGGTCTCCACAACCTTCAGGAGTTGTAAGTATATTGTTGTTGTCATTGTTTCCGGAGTTCCATTTACGAATGAACGAGAATAACATTTATCTAATGTTCAGGACCTCTCTACAAACCACGTTAGTGAGCTTTTTGGTTTTTTAAAATGTTTCGTCTTAGCCACTGCAAAAAAAAAGGTTTAACAACCGAGTAATTTAGTGTTTTGGGTTTTTACGGTGGCACTTTACATAATTGTAATAATGTATAGGAATCAACGATAATGTAAAAATTTGTAATATATAAAGGTAAAAAGATGAGGTATTAAAAAATCGACTAAAATGCTTCTGAAATTAAAAGGTTCTCAGGAGACGTTCACAAATTCGTAACTTTTTATAGTCGTGTACGTTCTTGGGTAAATAATAAAGTGTTCCATATACTTTGGGTGCATGTTCTGCAGTAATTTTGTCGGCTCTTGACATATAGACAGATTCCTTGCAAGCAGTGTGTTATAAATACAACAAATACAACATCTCTCTTCTTGTTGAATTGAAAAGAAATCCACTTAATTGTATATTTGTTACCTTCTGTCTCTAAAGGCACCTGGACAGCTTTATAATGTGTTGCTACGCTTCAAAAGGAGTATTTGGTGTGAGCTGCGTATCTCCAACGGATCATTTCTCAAGTTGTGCAGATCTCATGAAGAATAAGGCTCTGCAAATCTGTGTCTGGATACTGGGTCTATCGGCGTGTATTGGCAACCTATTTGTTATCATCCTGCGTCTGGTTGTAACAGAGAATAACAGGGTACATTCGTTCTTCTTAACCAATCTCGCTGTATCTGACTTTCTCATGGGGATGTATATGTTAATTATTGCCTCAAAAGATGCGCAATGGCAGGGCCAGTATTTCAAGCACGACACTGACTGGAGGTCAAGCTTCATGTGCAAGTTTGCAGGAGCTGTTTCAATGTTATCCAGTGAGGTTTCTGTTCTAATTCTGACTCTGATCACTGCCGATAGGTTCATCTGCATCGTGTTCCCTTTCACCTTCAGGAGGATTGGAAGGAAGAAAGCGTACATTCTCATGTCAGTAATTTGGATTTTAGGACTTCTGATCTCACTAATACCAACATTTGGAATTGACTACTTTTATGACCAGCAGCGTAGTATGGGGTACTATGGCCGCTCCGCGGTGTGTCTTCCGTTGCAACTGTCCGCGGAAAAGCTTGCTGGATGGGAGTACTCCGTGGCCATCTTCATCGTACTGAACTTCATATCCTTCGTGTTCATTCTCATTGCGTATATCATCATGTTCCTGACCGTTAAGAAGGTGTCGGCTGGTGTCCGTTCCACAAACATGAACAGAGAGTCCGCGATGGCAAGACGAATGATGTTCATCATCACCACAGATTTCTGCTGTTGGATGCCAGTAATTATAATTGGAATCTTGTCGTTGCTGGGGAAGTTTCCTGATCCTGAGAAAGTGGCCTATGTCTGGATTGCTGTGTTTGTGCTTCCCATAAATTCTTCAATAAATCCTATTTTGTATACATTTTCGACACCAAACGTCAAGAAGACGTTTAAAGCAAGGAAACGGTCATTACGAAAGCTCGTCAGAAAAGCTATTCCAACCTCTAGGAAAGGTAGGATACATTCATTTAAATTTTGATCAAATTGGAAAGGTCAATATAACCTTCAGTTAATAGTGGTATTAATTGTACGAAATCAACGTGAAAAAGTTCGAAGGTTCTGTACAACCAGTCGTTTCGTGGGTGTAATACTGAAATCACTTTCAACTTGAACAAAACACGAAATAATTTGGAAAGATAGATAGACACCTTTATTTTCCGAGGGTAGCTTAATCAGCCAATACATAGATTAAGCTGTTATCAAAAGGGGTCATACAACAATATATTAAAACTATTCTACAAATTACAATATCAGGTATATAAAGTAGCTTTCAATTAACTTACAAGTTGGAAAGGATAACATAACCTGCAGAAAAGTTAATTAGCAAGGCCATATTAATACTGGACATTGAGAGAATGTAATAACAACTAGTTGTGTTCATTATAACTTACTACACTTGTTACTCAAAACTTGGTTACCATACATATTGGAACAGGAACATTTTGCCATATTTTAATCTTAGGAACCAGCCATTTGATATTGGGACAGCGAAACGGTGAAAAATGATTTGCTTACAATTTTGTCGTACAAAATTTTGCTTAAAATAGTTTTCCCGTAAATTATTGTCTCTGAATCCCTCAGTATCTGTCTGTCTGTCTGTCTGTCTGTGTCTATCTCTGTGTCTATTTTTGTTTCTCTCTCTCTGCCTCCCTCTGTTTTCTTATATATCTGATTTAATTGTACGTTTTTTCAAAATTCTTAAATGAAATATTCACACAATATTAACCAACATATTGGTAATTTACCGATACAGAAGGCCGAGGGAACACGTTTCTGGAGTTACCAACCCTTAACACGTACGACAACCGTACGTCCATCAGTAACCTATCCAATGCAAGTCCGCGGTCTTCGCCGGTTTTAGATGAAGTGAGAGTACCTGAATTTGGCACGACAGAGAATAATCTGAAGTTGATAGAGGTCCCAGAGTTTTTCCAGTCTGAAGCACCGGATTCAGTGGTAGGCATATTATTGATCTATCGGGTACTATCTAATATCAAATAATTTATTTCTCGATATAAAAGAGTGATAAAGGAAAAGCAAGTGCTTTCAATTTAAAAAAAAAATAATTTTAATGTATTTAAAATTGAAGTTAGCAAGCTCATAAAGGGAATAATTTTATTAAAATCACAATGCAAAGTGTTTCTTGTTATAAGAAGGTAATTTAATTTGATTGAACATATGGAATACTAAGTTGGGCACTGAAAGATTCGCGATTCCTGCCTCACCGGGATCATTCTGTTGCGGATTCACAAAACCGTTTACACTCGTTGAAGCAAATACGGGACGAATACGGGACCAAAACTAATCCACGATTGCAAGTGGAACCTTTGTATATCCGTACACTTTGGATCGCATTCGTTATCAAGTGTAAACGCTTGCGAATCCGGGATGTTCATTATTCAAGAAGATGTCATGAATACGGAAACTTTATGAATACGAAATCCTAACCCCAAGTTTGAACGTAGTCTAAGAGAAGGACTATGTAACTCAAGGAAGCACAAATAAATAAATTATGAAGGAAAATAGGGTAGCACCTAATGTTTAGGACACCGCGTTCACCATGTATGCAGGTGCAAAGACTATTGAAGATACCGCTTTATTTAGATGTAAGTCAAATCTGCCGGAACCAAATATGAACAAATACACCACTTCGCTAATGCAAATTTTCTCTCGTTCCAGTTCACGGATGGGACAAAATGATGTTGCACGGCCACATTTTGTCTCATTAATTCAACAAAATCTTCAAACTTTTCCACTCTGTGAACTGGGACGAGAGAAAATTTGCATCGGCAAAGTGGTGTATTGCTGTACTTCTATCTCGCTTAAAAAACAGCTGTATTATTAATCTTTATGTTAAACTGCTTTTTATACAAAAGAGTCAAAAGTATTCGAATATCGTCGTTCTCTATTTAAGTGATTTATAAGCTATATAGCTATTTCAAAAGAGCCGGGTTGTCTGAAACATTGTGCATATTTGTACGTTGTACAATCATGCATCGAACATTTCTTCATACCCAGATCAAAAATAATATGTTATTTTTTCTTCCTGAGTTGTGTAGTTGTGAATGATAGATCCACACATTTCAAAGGTTTATAGCCCGGTTTGTAGTTCCTGATAAAAGATTTGAAACAGAATCACAACTTCTCTCTGTCTGGGTGTGTAGGAACACACTCTGTACGATTTACTATGTTTCCGATAACCTCTGTCTACATGGTTGTTATATTTTTGTAACTTGTCTTTGTTCCACAGGGATACGTCACTGCTTGGTCACAGTCCCCAGAATATATCTGCATGCGCCTGGTAAAACATTTTGCCAAAACAAACCAAGAAGCGTGGAAGAGAGAAGTTAATATGAACCTACGAATCAACAGAAGTGGTGGCCATCCAAATATTCTGAAATATATATGGCATTGCAAAGGTTCGTGTTGCCATCAGTTGTAAACTTCCAATGTTGTATGCATTGCTTCATGTAGCATTATTATTTACCAATTCGCCATTCCATAAACTACAAAAGCCCGTCTAGCCAAACGATCCCCGAAAGCAATGCTGCAAATACCAATTTGGCATGAAAGAACAAAACAGAATCACTATAGCCTGTACGAATTGTGCTGATATTCACATAATGCATTTTCTAATTGCATTGTATCTTAGACGACATAAAGTAACACTTATTGTATCGAAACAATAGCTTGCGGAAGACTCTTGATGATGCATTGTGCAAAACACTCGTTAGAACAATGCTTTCTGGGATCGTTTGGGTAGACGGGTCCCGTCGTTTTGTAGTAACTTTTAAATGTATCATAATATAACTTACCCTGCTAACAGAGCTTTATTTTACCCGTTCGATGAACGCGAAAGAAAGGCTCTGCCGAAATCGTGTCGTTTTTCTGTTAAGCATGCGCGAAGTTTCTCCCAGAATGTTGGAAGAGACATACTCGTCAAGCAGGTTCTTAAACCGGTTTGATTCCTGCCATGGTATAACTGCTGACATTTTACAAGCCCGCTACGTTAAACTGAATACAGAAGGTAGATTCGTGATCGACGATTGTCTTTTCGATAGTGCTGTACAACAGGTTTTAGGTGATTTAAAACCATTTTCTTCAGTATATTTTTCTTTCTAAAGCCAGTTTGATTCTAAGACTTTAAATTGTCTTTGCGGTAACGTTTTCGAAGCAAAGCTTCTTCATCGATCTCTGATCGTTGTTACAGGTATAATACGAATGTTAATGCGTTTTGCAAAATGACGGTTACACATACAAAAGATTCGAGATGTGATTAAAGCAAAAACGAACAGTATTGTTCATCTGGCAGTTCTGACATTTCTCTTTGTCTTATTTTGTC
>JAOBYG010069995.1:0-11702 GCA_025403545.1 Epizoanthus stellaris | reverse complement strand
GTACTATAAAAAATAAAAAAACGCTAGCAACTGCACATCTCCCACATTTGATCGATCACTGTTGTCTTTGATCTGTTACAATGTAGTACACCACTGAATCATTCTGTAATTTTAATCATCATATTTGCCGAAGACAGAATAAAGAACTATTCTGTATTCTTTAGTGAGTGCAATATCCAGTAGTCGCAGCAGAATCACTAAAATGAGAACTAGTGGGTTTAATCCAGTGTTCAAAATTGTCACTTCTGGTTTTTTGCTCTCCAAGTTTAAACAATGTTGACATTGATAACCACTAAAAAAAGAATTTCTTCTTTCATAAAAGGTTAAAATGTAAATTTGGGATTATCTTTGTACATATTATAGCCCATTATTTTATAAAAGAAGTATAACGTGTTTTTCCATGTCACATGGCCCGATGTAAACTTGGGAAGCTGGAAGAGCACTCGAGTAGCTGGGAAACCACACTGCCAACGAGTTGTGGTTTTCCTATGCTACTGTCATGTTCTCCCAAGTTCCTGCTCATTTACATCAGGTTATGTAAAATGGAAAAGCCTTTTATATTTCTTAATTTATACAAAAATTGTGTTTTGATTTTCTTATTTGCAGTTGATTACTGTACGTTACAAAATTAATAATCTTTAACTGGTTGTAGTTCAATCTTTTGACTTTGATTTCACAGGCAACATTGGCACAGTTAGAAGGTGTAATGCAGATGCCCAGTCAGGACGAGTTTGTACAAATGACACAGACTAATGGACAAGGTTATTAAAACATTGTGATGCTATGCTTCACCTTTGATGAGTGATTGCAGTTCCTAAATTGATGCAGAAAATATTGAGGTTGAAAGGAAATTATCATTGTTTTCATTGCTATGCAACTATCAGGAGGTTTGACACCAATGGTCACGTAGCAATGAATCAGTAATTATCTTTTTAATTAGTATTTTAGGAAAGCAAACAAGGCATTTTAACTTTTTGCTTTTTAGAGGATTTTTATTGCCATAATTCACTATATCATTTTTAATTTCAATATCATTCATTAATGAAAACAGTGGTGACAGCTCTCTTACTCACCACTCTAACTTGTTAAATGTTTACTCCCTGAGACTTACATTTCTGGTAGATAAACATGCCAGTGGCCAGTCACTGTGGTACAATTACTTTACTTTCTTTTTCTTTGTGCACATTCAAAATCGAGTAGTTTCCAAGGGCAAATTTAGGAGGGGACCAAGGTGGACCTCCACTCCTGCCCCCGCCCACTTCGTTGTCATTTAACTTTAAAAAATACAGCAAGATATAACTATTTTTCTGGTGTGGACCTCGGATCACCCTTTCTGCCCCTCTTTTTTGGATCCGCCTAATTTATAAGGATTTTGTTTCACTTTAAATTGGTCACTGTTTCTGGGAATGTTTATGACAAAAAATAACAACATTTGAACACTGACTACATATACATATGACCAAGAAAATGGATAAAAGTTACTGTAATTCACAACCAAAATATTTGGAAATGCTGCAGTTTTGGAATGTACTTTCAGTTGCTACATTAGAGCATCAGTTAGTTGAAAGTACACTGAATCAAAATTATGAAATATATTTACAAATTTTGGTGTTTGTGCCAAAGGTAATTAGCGGGTCATTGAAGTAAGTTGCTACGGAAGATCAGAGTCCCATTTTGTGCATTAGTAGTTGTGTCATGGGGTTATAATTTTATGAATATTTTTTTTCACAGAACACAAAAGATTGGTCTTGTTGATGAGATCATCCTAGTCATTGTCGTAATAATTCACGGAATTCTGGATTTTCGCTAATTGTATTTCACATTGTTTGCAGAATGTATGAAGTGATATTTTCAAAATGTTTCCACAAAATATTTATTGTTGTTTACAAGCTGTGACTGCCTTTTTATATTGTTGTACAAAAGTTATTCCAAAAAACGCATTTTACTTTTTTGGCTTCTCTTTTTATTAAAAAATATTTGCTACTGAGCTCTGTTAGTCATACTAAGTCATTATATTCCTCTAAAAAACTGGAATTCTAAATTCTATATATCTACAATGACGTCATCAACCAGACCAATCTGTCTCAGTCCAGCGAAAACATTTCCATGAAATGATATCCCCCTGACATAAGTTGTAATGCATACAATGGAGCTCTCGTTTCCATAGCAATCAGCTCTTCCTTTTACTTCAGTGTGGATGTGGTCACAATTCAGCTTATCCTGTCCTGTCAAGTACATGTGTAGAATCATTGTGTGTTTTCATGTGGTGGTTATGTATTACTTGGTATATTTAAAAAGCCATTCAATATATTTGTAATGCAAACTGTAAGAATAAGTTAAGTGCTTGTTTGTGTTTTAGTTAGCTGGAATATAATTAGTATTGCTACCTCCAGTTGAGTTGCATTATTAACAAATACATGTACTTGCTATTTATAATTATTTTAGGACAGCTATAACAAGAGTAGTGTTTGCAAGATTAGCATCTGCGATTCAAATTGCACTCTTATTCACTTTTAGTTTGGTCAGATACTCTAGCTAATTCTTTTTTACCTGTCAATTTCAACAAGATAAAGTGAAGAAAAAATTATTTTCAGTTTATCGGGTGTCTTGAAAACGAGGACCTTCAAAACGAAGACTCTAAGACCCAAAGAACCCAAAAACTTGAAAACAAAGACCCCAAAAACTTGAAAACGAAGACCCCCCCAAATTTTTTAGTTTAAATTTTTAAAATCAAAATCAGCCATTGCTAGTACCTCAACTGCGTTTCAGGTTATTTCTAGTTTCGTGGCGTTCGAATGCCTTTATCCACCATTTTGAACTGAGTGACGGCCCACCGACTTCTGACCCACTCGTTTCCAGTACCCCCAGGATTATCACTTCAAAACATTTGACTTTGCACCTTAATTTTCTTCGGCTGGCTGGCCAGTGCATTGCAATGTTAAATTATATCGCTCCTTTCCGAGCGTTTTGGACTAAGTGACCATGACCCTGCAACTCTGCCTAACGTGACAGGGCAGTTCCGGCAGGTGAAACAAGGACATTTTGTTTTTGAAATTTGTAAAGACAATCAAGTATGGTGGGGGCTGGTCGAGGGTGATTGTGGGGAGTAGGAAACAAATTTAAATCATTTTATTTTTTGCTTCTTTCCCGTTGCCCCAGTCGGATAAGGGAAAATGTTTATAACAATTAACATACAGTTTGGGCAAATTATCCAAAGATATACAATTATAAAAAGAGTTTAGAGTCCAATAATTCGCCACTGCAGCGGGATTGCTCGCTAGGTACTCTTTTTCATTTTTTCCTAGTTTTTTAAAAAAAAGTCTTAAAAGACAGTTCTTGTTCAAATGACATCATTTCTGTTCAGAAAAAGATGTTCCAAAAGGATTTTCACACTGCTAGTGTTTTAAAATTATTTTTGCGTATGAGTAGTCGAAGAAACATTGTACCAATTTAACTTTAAGACATGTTATTTAATTATTGTTAAAGTTTCAGATTTTGTCCACCTTTATACGTAATTATGGTCTGTGATATGTTTCTAAATTAGGAGATTATTTTAAAGCTATTTGATTTCGAAACTTTTTTCTTTGTGCTTGAGTTTCTATGTGAAGAAAATTTTGTTCTACCAATTAAACAAAATGACCTTGTTTCATCTGTCCGGAACTGTCTTGCTTGTCACGTTAGGCATAAAAATTTAAACTTAAAAATTTGGGGGTCTTCGTTTTCAGGGTCTTTGTTTTCAAGTCTTTGGGGTCTTAGGGTCTTCGTTTTGGAAGCCTTCGTTTTCAAGACACCCCAGTTTATCCGTGATCGTTTCTTACTGAACTAATATTGTCGCAGTATTTTAATCTAGCTCCTACTCCTACCACTTCACAGGAGATGTCCACATGGAAGGTGGTGATCAGTTTGAAGATGCAGATCCCTAAACAGTTTTTTCACAACACTTGCTGCACCAGTTATCAGTCCTACTGTACCTCACTATTGGTTTGTTTGGATTAATGAATTTGATCGACTACTGCCACTCTTGTTGGCAGGTTACTCTCCGTGTTTATAGTCCGAATGTGGTTTTTTGATGTGTCTGCTCTTCTTCTGGGGCTCAGATTCGTATAACTTGTTGGTTGAGGTTGTAATCGACCACAGCATTGTACAAGGTCAAAGACTGAAGAGATGTTGAATGATAACTTGACAGAATGGCTGGTATTCTCTAAATGCGATGAAGATACTTCTAATTGATAACAAATCTAACCATAAGAACGTAAGAAGGCCACTTGCACCACTGTGTAGCAACATGTGCTGCACTTAGACTGACAGTTCTTGAGATGGAAGTCTGTGTTTGTATGTTTTCATACTTTCTCAATATTGTACATGTGAAACCACACAATAACTTTGCATCAAATCAATTATTAAAACTGTTTTCAGTCATGTATTAATAATAACAATATTAGAAATGAAATGAAAATTTTATTTTAGTTTCTAGGAGTTATCTAATCAGGGACTTTCATGGACCTTACAGGATTTCCAGAAAGGGTCTTGCACAAATCGCTTTAGTATGGGTTTTTCTCGTTAAATTTGACACAGAATTTCCGAGTGAGATACCATGGATACTAGAGGTTCTCATCAGTCTCGGCCGCTTTCACGCAGTTTCCACTCGATCTTGCATAGCTGGCAGGTTCGAGAGAGGCAAAGACTTTTCCATCAGTGGTTTCAAATAAAACTTCATATGGAGTGAAAGATTACTGTATCGCTGCAGCATGCAAGGGAGTTAGTATACTCTCTCAAAGCCCCTTTTAACTCGTGAATGCGCGCAGAGCAATGAACGAGTTATTGCAATGTGGTGGAGAACTTGTCACTCGATCACTCGCTCAGTGTAAACTTTATATTTTAAAAGTTTATATTAAACTAACATTATGCCTACATGCATAGTTCATTCACGATTCAGTCCAGGGTCTGCTCTTCGAATTTAACTCGCTCATGCTTTTTTTTTCTTTCATGAATTTAACAAATTTATGTACTACTCTAATATACGTGGCTTCTGTCATGACATGGTCAAAATGTAGAAGAGAAATTTAGTTTGGGAATCCATTTACATTTGTTGGTACAGTATTTACGTTGACCTGTAGTGGTGGCATGTACAGTAATGGCGCGTTTAGTGTGGTATGTACTCTTTTACAACGGAAAGCAAGATTTTAATACTTTTTTACGATCTGCAACAAATACTCAAAAGTAGCGATAACCATATTTTCACTACACGACTTTCATAATGGGGGACGACGCGAATTCCTGGTAACTAGTTACATGAAAACGAGGCCACAAAGTCTGGGATCCAACAAGAAGATGGTCGAGTGTTGAATGATGTCTTCTAAAAAAGGATCTAAGTTCCGTTGGTCTATCCGAAGACGACATACCAGGAGCTTCCCTCCTATGGTCTAGGCCGAAACCTGAAGAGTTAAAAAACGAGGAACTGAAGTTCTGGTTGAAGTGCCGAGGAGATGTTGTGAAAGGTCTAAAAACTAAAGCTTAACTGGTAAAACGCGTGGATGAGTGTATAACGAGTGGCAGGGATAAACAAGTATTATAACATACGTAGCTGGCAAATTTACGCACGCTTTTGTTTGGCGTAAGCATCCACCATAACTCAATATACACCCGCATGTGCACCATATCTGGCATCAGCAAAGTTTTCCAGTCTCCCAGATTAAATCAGAACATTGACTTGAAAAAATATTTAAGACATGGGGAAAGTAGACAAAGTAGTAGACCTGCCGAAGTTTTCCATTGAAATGGACTACGTAAATAACTCGGCAGGTGAACAGCAGTCGCAGTCAGTGCAGTTTCCAACACTTACGGAGAAAGAAATGGAAGAAATTTTGGAGAACAAACAAGCCCATAATATGGAAAACAGTAACGTCAAAATAAGCAGTATGTGCCTTGTGTTTTTACCCAGGGTTGTTAGTTTCACAGAGACAAGGCCAAAGTCCATTCACAAAGCTGTATTCTAAGAACAAAATGCCGTTTCTTTTGCAGTTCTTGAACGGAAACGTAAATTTCAATGACAGCTTGCAGCTGTGTTTTAAAAGAAATGGTCCACACTTTGGCTGTGCGTCTATCGAGTTACTTGGGAACACTTGGGAACTTGGGAGGGCGCTCGTGAAGCTAGAGTTGCTCTCGGCTAGCGCCTCCATCGTCTGAGCAACTCTTACGCTTCTCTTGTGCCATCCCAACTTCCCGCGTGCATCCATAACCGAGGATAACTCGATAGACGCACGCCAAGCATGGACCATTTCTTAAGTGGATCTAGATCCACATGCGATGTACGGCAGAAGGAAAGAACGAGATGCAAACAGTGGTAGTACCTGTTGTGATGATTTGAGTCAAGAAAGGGATCGTATTTTAATATTTTAAAAATTTTAAATTTTCCAAATATGGATGGGGGCATCGCTCGAAAAAATGCTTATGTTCACAAGGGCAGATATTAATCGCCATATTACGAAATCGGTTAAACAAAACGCCAACAAAGACCACCACTCTGTGCCAACGGGTCTACGAAAGGCTAAAAGATTTTTAGACGATGAATACCTCGAAGACATCCAGTGTGCAAACGGATGAACTCGCTAGAAATCCCACGAACATTCCGGTGGCTTTCTGTTTCTAGGCGAAATGCAAGCCCACAGAAACAACTGACGGCACAGCTCCAGGTTTTAGCAGAATCTTTCATGCAAGAGTCTTTGAGATCCTGCTCTTGAAAATGTCTAGAGCAAACGTTTTTTGGAGGAGTTACTTTGAAATATTTTCCTTCCGCTCTTCGGATTGCATGTATCCACTTCTTTTGTAACTTGTAATTGGGGAACTGAAAAAAAGAAACTTTGCTCCCGTTGTCCTCGCGGTATCCCTTCTTTGTGTAATTAGGAACACAGCATCCATTTGGAATCTTTGTCCGTCCTCCAACAACGATAATAATAATAAAAATATATAATGTTGGAAGATATTCCTTAACTTCGGGCAAAGAAATGCAAACCCCTTATTTTAATTGAATTCAAGTTTTTCAAATTTTCCCTCCAGCCTGGAGAGTTCACCCGCGAAGAGTTTGTGGCCTCGCTTTCATTTACAATCGTTACCAGTATTCGTTTTCGCCTTTATGTTTCCTGGGTTTGATTAACTTATTTTGTCAAACAATGTGAGCATGGTTGGCACAGCCGATAAGATCTCTGTCTCGCAACCAGAAGGTCCCGGGTTCAATCCCCGGCCTTGCCAAAGCCCCAAAGGTTGAATTTGTGTAACCTTTCGCCACACCGTATCGTCCGTGGACAGCAACGTTGAACCATTGGTCTAGTCTCTCCATGTTCTATCGGGAGACTTAAAAGAACCTATGCAGTCCGAGGGCACACATCAATCATTGTAATTTTTAGTAAATTGTAATTTCAATTGTAATTTTAACCTGAAAAGCCCTTGAATAAAGACTACCTACCTACCACACACGGGTCATATAGCGGCTGCCAGAGGTGCCCATATGCTTTTGGTTCAACCTTGTGAGCTGTGTCGTATGCAATTCAGCTCAACGCTGTAAGATTGACGATGAGCCCAAGACACTCGCTGTAAATACAAGTGCCCAACCTACAGAAATCTAGAAGCTCTAAAACGTCATTTTCAGCATTTTTAGAGGGCACTTTCCTAAAAATAAATAATAATAAAGATAATCTGCTGGCGATTCCGTTTGTTAGCACACTTGCGAAAAAATTAGGCAAGATCTGATGGCATTTCTTTCTCATATTTATTGTTTGTAAGCGGGCATCTTCAGGATCGGGATTTCCCAATCCCAACGGTGTGTTTGTCGGGATACCCCAAGCCAAATTGGGATCATCAGCCCGACGAAATTGGGATGGTTGGACACTGTAACTATTTTCAGCGCTCTTACCCAAGCGAGTATAAGAGGCAGACCCCACATGAATACATTACCATTCCAGATCAGAGACCACCGAGTTACTATGTCAGATTCTGCTCCCGCAGAAGACCATGCACGTTTCTCATCATCTTGCAGATATTGCAGCAACGCCGTTATGGACAGCCATTTAGAGGTCCCAGTGAACGTAAAACGCCTGCCCACGACGTCAGCCAATTCGTGGTAACAATTTTTACGCCCCACGTTTTATTCTACCGTATTCGCTCTTTTATTTCTCGCTTTTGTTCTAGTACAGGCAGTATTTTGCATTTCTTGTATTAGCGGACGTTTCAAACTTTGAAAGAAATCTATTGCAAAAAAATTGGCCGTGTTTCAAAAAGCTGTTTCGATCGCGTGTTCTTGGCTTTTGGCACGAAAAGGTTTTACTGCTAACCTATGTTGTTTGCGTCACTTTTCATTGGCTGGAGAAGTGTCATTTACTTGTTTTTGCGGGAAAATCTCTTCCATCTTAGCAGATATTATATTTTATCCCTGTTCACGTCCACAACATAACAAAAATATATCAGTTCTACAATTATCTTATTATTGTAACAATAGTTCACAGAAAATGTTAGTTTCAACCAAAGTGATCGCTCTTGGTTTTTGTAAAAAGCCATTGCTTGTTACAGGCTATAAAGAGGGCATCCATGCCTAACCCTGTCTTGTCCCCCTGTTGTCTCTCAGTTTTCTCTTAGGGAACGTGCAGAGGTTCATGGGAAAGAGGGAGAAGAGGAAGAGAGTCTCCCAACCTCGTTCCGAGGCCATCCGCGCGCCAGAGCTTCCCTTCTTCCCATCGTTCACCGCGCACCCTTTCTGTCCCCATTACTTCCAACCTCGTCACTTGGTCCATCGTGATTGTAGTACAGTTCGTCTAAGTAGTTGTTCGTCTTTTTATCGAATTTTGAGGCTTGAATAATCACTCTTCCTCCACAACGAGAAAATATACAGTGAATGCGTATATTCTAGTTGATTTCATTCTGAAGGCAATTCAGGAGCAGGTCCTTATTATAGCACGTTCTAACATCGAATGGCCTTCCTATTTTCTGAGTTTGAAGTAGTACGCAGGTACATCTAGAAACATTGGATGATAGTGTTGTAGAAAATCAAACAACGATGCCCATTCTTGACTTTCAAGATCGTATTCTTTGGCATAGCGAAGAAGATAAAGCAATCTCCCCAAATTCAAAATACCATCTTCAACCAACGCGTTACGAATACTTGCAAGTAGACTTAAGAGTTGTGATGTTAGAAATACGAGCAGTGGTGGAAGCATGAGTCGCTTTGCAACCAGTCGAAAAACAAAAGCGTAAAACATCTTACTTTCGCATTAACCCACAAATGAAAGGAGTTTACGTTTCAACATCTCTTCATCAATGCAATTATTTACATTATTGACCAACTAAAAGTCAGTACTAAGAACCAACTAACATCGCTTTCCTAACACATTTCTATCCATTTCCCTTGAGAGAGAGGATAAAATATCACTTGTGTTTTTTCATAGTCTTTGGGTGAACGGTTGCCTAGTCAGGCCTCAACAGGGGCGCGCAATTATTCGAGCTTGATGCGCGGCTGGAGGCCTAGAAGAATTCCAAGATTGAGACAAGATTGAAACATTTTACAGGCTGTCAATCGTTAGTCTATATAGTAATTTTGTGGCAATCGGTTTACGAAAATGTGTAAAGGAAAGCATAGAGCTTTTGAAATAAGTTGTATGCAGTGCACGTGTTCATGTTGCATGTGATAATGCAAAAGAGAACGTACCACGACAAAATATCCTAGGGTTTTTCTTGCACAAAGATGAAAGAACTAATATTCTATTTGATGGTTCTTCAAGACAGGAGAAGTTAATATAACTTTGCCAATCAATGTCATTCATATCGCATTATCTACTCATTTTCAAATGGCCATAGCCAATCATCATCTAAACTTCTGGAAGAAGTTTACACAAGGAGTGGTAAGGGCGTGAATTTCTAGTGGGTATAGGAGGGTCCCCCACCCCGGAAAAGTAATATATTTTAAGGTTTTGTAAAGGATATTTCCTGAATATTAGAGCATTTGAAACAAAAGTACATGGTCTACAATAAGATCTTTGAACAGTACACTGATAATGATCAATATGAGAATGTCATAAGTAGCTGATGTATTCTTGCACTTGAGAAAGCTAAAGAATACTTTCTTTACATAGAATGATTTCGAACCGCATTGTTTAATCTGGACAACTGGTGCAGAAGAGACTAAGAGGTTCAGGATATTTTCGTATCAAACCTCGAAGAGGAATACACTAACCCCAGGGGTTGACGTCCACCCCACCCCCCTTTCGATATCCTTTCACTTGGAAGAATGCAGCTGCATGGGTATTACAATTTTCGCGGGCAAGCCTTTTGCTTCCCTTTTCCATCCCCTCCTCTTTCTAACTTTTCTGGATCTACCAGTGCACAACCCTTGAGATCCGCCACCATGTCTCGGAGTTGGAAAGCAAGCAAGAATTTGACAAGTTGTAAAAACCTACAATTGAAACTTGCCTGTAGTATCCGCTTTCGTTGTTGCTTTTCTAGCAACAGTGTTACTTGTTAATTTTACAAACGAACTTTAGGTGGTAGGCAGGATGGTTAACCTAGATGGGCTATTGCTCAAGAACAATAAGTGCTGACGTCATGTGCGGATCCATACGTCGTTTCTGTCGTTTTGAGTAAATACAGTGGTTACATCATTTGGATCCACACGGCATTTCTTTTGTTTTTCGACTCCTGAGGGAATTATCCTTTGAACTTCAAAATAAAATGTTTACTTTGGAATTAGCTAAAATCATATTCAGGACAATAATAACCTTTTCAAAACTTTATTGACAACAGTGACTTTATTACGAGAATTCAGTTGCTACTTCAGGATAACTTGGATACAAATCATGATGATATCCACTTCTCAATTGGCCTCCTTCGCAGGCGTTTTAGTGTCGGTCCCATTCTCCTTCTCCCTCCACACAAACGGCTGCTTACTGCAACGATACATTCCATTCCAATTGTCACGCGGGAACCAATCGGCAATCACTCGGAACAAAACATTCCAAACTTGATTACCCGCCAAATGTTTACGTGAAGGAAGCTTAAGTGTTAAAATATTTGACCTTTTCGATCTAAATGTCCCAGCTGATAAACATATCAGTATTGACATCAATTTCAACAATCGTTTGTATAGGTAATCGAATGGAGGCGATTTGAAAAATTCACACGTGTTTTGTCAGAATTTAATTTGATTGACCCGAGTCATAAGCGAGGGCAATTTGTTCAATATTGACAAAACACAAGTGAAATTTTCCCAAATTGTACGTGGTCCATTTGATTGCCTTTTAATAACATAATGCCAAATTAACTATTTTGGACAAACTACGGCAAATAAAAGCAGCCGAAAAGAAAGCATCAAGTGGTGTGGGCTTTGATTAATCAAAGAGCTGAAGTAAAAACAACCACATCAAATGTTTACAATTCTAAATCATTTGTACATTATCCGGAAACCGGAAAACCATTTTCATGTTCACGCAAACCAAACGGAGAGTGACTAATGGTCGAGGGTCGAGCGTTTCGGGTCGAGGGTCGAGGGTGTCATGTCGAGGGTTCGTTTTTTGATAACTTTTTATTTTTGACTGGGTGTGGGTTTTGTGTCGAGGGTTCATTTTTGAATACCTATAGAAAACTATTTTTTTTAGAAAAATACAGAATTCGTTTCGAAACTCAAAATTAATCCTGTTACCAAAAGGTGACCTTTGCTGCAT
>JAOBYG010069994.1:0-20425 GCA_025403545.1 Epizoanthus stellaris | reverse complement strand
CAACGATTGCCCCAGGGTGGGGAATTTGAACAGAAATCCTTGTACGAGTTCAAATTCCCGGCCTTTGCCCGTCCTCCCCCCCCCACCCCCTCCAGCTTAACATTGATAGGTACATTACTTCTACACTGAAAATGTCACTAGCCCCCTCAGAACAAATATAGGTGGTCACAAATGGGGGGTGGGGTTAGTATCACTTGCTGACAGCTGTGTCTGATGAAAAAAGTGGGTTCGTATCTGGGGAATGTTTTTATCTGCTCCCTGTTGGATATTCAGTTAGTGGCAGTTCCGGTCCCTGCCGCACAGTGATTTATGGGGGAACCCCTCACAGAACTGTGAGAACAAGCACGGCATGGCCATGAGAACCCTGCGTGTTTTAGGGACAGTGTTCCTTTTAGATTTGTAATTGTTTTGTTAGAACATACAGGATTGCGAATACATAAAATACCTATTAAGGTCACGACAATATTATTAGATAGTTTGTTTTAATTTTTAAACAAACAATTATTTGTGCCCACCTACATGAATACTTAAAAGTATTAAAAAATAAAATAATAAAATATTTAATTAATCTTTAATTATTGATCATCATCCGAGAAGGTAACGGTGATATGAACAATCTAAAGTTGACGAATATGACAGTCACTGATGTGATCTCTCCAATATAAAGAGGCCATTTATATTCATGAGAAAAATAAGACACAGCTTACATAGGATGCAAGGCTCGAAATTGCGGTCGCATTTGCGACTGAAATTTGTTGCTTTGCGACTAAAACTTCTGCAGCAGTCGTGTTTCTGGGACTGAATCTCACTTAAAACATCTATATTTCCAGCTCAGTTTTTGCCTTAATTATTAGAGGAACTACGGTAGCCTCGTCCCCAGGCATCTACTCGGGGTTGTTTCTCGGGAATTCGTGGTGGCGCGGTTGCTAATGTCTTCTGTCCCCCAAGTGAAGCCTTCAGCGTCCGCCATATTGAAAAAGCTTGGTGACCAGGCAGACCGTGCGAACGATGAGGAGGATGCCTGGGGACGAGGCTATCTCTTGCCATGCCTCGACTTCCACAAATGTTGTTGTCACGCACGAGCGAATCTTGAAGGTCGTCAAAACAGAGTTACACCTCGCTGCTCAGCTATTTTATAGTATCTTCGGATCTGTGAGGAACTATTGCAGCGGCTCGCTCTCTACCTGTACTCTCATAAAGAATCTGTCGCTCTCCACTGTTTCAGATGTTTTCTGGGTTACAATATAAATCATCAAATGCCATGAGATACAGTTCGCGGGTTCGCACTCAAATGCCAGTGGATCGAGTAGATTTCCCGGTTTTTATGGCCTTTTATCAAATACCTAAAAGTTTCACCTTCGTCTTTTTATCTTTGTTGCTCATAGCAAGGTCCATGTAAAGGGAATTTCCTATTTCCATCTCTTCCAGGTTAGCGCAAATTTGTCACTTTAAAATTAGGTTCCCTGACGGCTTCAATTGTGAAAATTTTTGCAGTTGTTGCGTCGCATTTGATGCTTCCGGCTTCTCTCAGTGTTTAACTTCTGACAACATGTCTCAATGGGTTCCTTCAGCTATAGAAATATATAAATGCTCATTCACAGCAACTATAGATAAACAAAATAACTATAGTTCGATTCTCGATCCACTCGACATCGGTCCACTGTCAGTTACCAGAACTGTTACGGGTTACCGAAGTAAACATGGTAAAACTAAGGTCTCTCTCTTCTCTCGTTTTAAATTCAGTTCCCCCGTTACTCTGTCAATTATTGCAAGTTAGTATAAATGTGCGAATCTATTCATCGATTTTAAATACAGTGAAGCCTGTATCAAGTTAAAAAAGTACATTTGCAATAGCATGCAAGAGTACCTGGCGATTAGATCCGGGATATTTGATTCAATTTATTTGATATTTAACAATTATTTCCACGAACACGTGCTGGATATAAGGTGATACATAGCCAAAGCGCCGAGTTGGCTATAATCACCTCTATCCAACAAGTGTTCTAAATTTTCTTTTTCAATTTTGTGTAAACCGTGCAAAATTTGGTGTAAAACAAGAGGAATTGAAAGTTTTGTTTTAGAAACAGCTGTTATTTTCCATATAAGGCATGACTGATGGTTATGAGCTGATAACCATCGGTTGTCGAACCAATCAAAATGCTAGAAATTCAATGAGGGCCACAAGTTCATCAGTTTTTAACTGTCACGTGTCACCCTCGTCTGACAAAGTCCCGAGGTGGGATAAGTATAAACAATTTCTTGGTTCTGTCCTTTCAATTTCGATCCAAAAAGCCAGCCAACATTGATCAAGGATAAAATGTGACTGTTGAGAAAAAACCCACTTTTATGGACTGCCATACATTGGCAGGAATGAATTCGATTCGACCGACAGATCTGTTTTTGGTTGCAAATTTTGTGGAACAAGAGGCTGTGTACAACCTGAACACGTGCCGATTGTTCTATAATAATAAAAATAATTTCTGGAACTTTAGTGGTACATTTCATGTGGTCAGTGGTGGTCAGTCAGTGTCAAGTTCAATATTTTAAAATTTCCAAGAAATAATGATACGATTAGAGTTTAGGATTAAGTTTTGGGGTTAGGGTTAACGCAGATGACAACACATCTTCCACATCCACAGATTGTAGCCGACAAAAGGTGATTGCGTAGTATCAATGAAACTCCTTTCCAAAAGTGCATGTCAAAAATAAAAATTAAACTTTAGTATACACTGATAACAAAATAGCTCTTACTGACGTACGTCTTATGACACAATATATCTCCCACAAGCAGGGCAGCACATTGCGATTTTATACACACATTCGCGACACGATAAATAATAATAACCATGAAAAACAGGTAGCAAACTATAAGTCGTTGCCTATTGGCACGAGTAAAAAGCCAACTTTTCAGTACATACCGGGACAAGGTTTTCATCCAAAAAGCCACGAATTGAAGACATACATCAGCCATAAAATTAGGGGTACTTATCTGTCCTTGGCAGTCTGTAATCATCTGACCCTCGGCAGCATTTTACGTGCCGTTGGCAACTGCTAGTGGTGATAAGAAGGGGGAAAGGGGTTGGAGGATGAAGGTCGCACAAAGTTTTCGACATTTTAACAAGAACTAGCCCAAGACCATACATTTATCGCCCAATGAAAACGTTTTCAGTGTGACAGCAGGACATTGTGACAGAACACAGACAATTCCTGTACAACACTATGGTACTGTACTTTCTTGTTTAATGTTTATTTATTTTTATCCCTCTCTGTTGGGACTCTGTACAGACTAAAATTTAATTACCACAAGGATCTCTGAATATAACGTACTATTTAATAGATTGTCATATTAAATATTGAAAATTTGGTCATCAAATGACAAATAAATGCAGTTATCTTTACACCTAAATTAAAAAACGTCATGGGAAAATGAACAAATAAAATTACACATCTTTACCGTATCTAAGGGCTTGTTTATATGGAGGCGGGCAAGCCTGGTAGGCGGCGGGATGCAATGACTTGAACAGTCCATCCTCGGAAATCCAGGAAGACGAGAGACATGGGAGAGAAAAAAATAAATGGGAAAAATAAAACAGTCCGACTTCTGATATAACGGAATTTTAATACGGGAATAGGCGTGAAGTGATGTATCCTGCTTACTGGACTGGCTCGCCTCCATGTACACAGGCCCTTTGTCGACAAAAAAATTCTGAGGCAAATATAAATTTGCATTGCTAAGTAGAACTTCAGGTGCATATAACTATTTCAAAATAGGTCGACATTGAAACATGCAACAGGCAATTTGGAAAAGCACAATACCCAGTTCTCAAAGCATGATGGGAGCTCCCACGCCCCTTAATTGAACTATTCTTGATCAAATCATCAACAAAATCCTACAAGATGCTTCGACCGAAACAAAGTAAGTTAGCAGCACAAAATAATGAGCTCACATAATTCCTTTGGTGCTTGGCATTGCACTCTTTCTGTGGCCTATTGCATGTTTGCAGATGTCAATATTTTAAAATTGTTGTATATTATGTTTGTAATCTCTTTAGTAAACGTAAATACCGAACAAATACCATCCAATGACTAGATATCAATAAATAAAGTTTTAAGGGACAGGCTGTTATCTTAAAGCTCACGATATAATGAGACCTCAGGGCTGTTCTCAAAATGTTAACCAGTCGGTGAGCTTCAAGTTAACTACACACATCTCTACACCGGAACGCCGGCTATTTGGAAAGGAGTAGTTTCAAATTTGATAAAATGATTTGGCATGTTGTAAAAACTTAGAAAAATATCAAAACTGTTTAAAATATCGATCACCACTCTTTGTTCCTCCTTTGTATTGCAACACTGAAAATATTTTGTTCTTCAAACTTGCACTGCCCGCATTGTACTGTCACTCAAACACACTTACCAATGACTTTTTCATAACTACAAGATCCACTGAACAAACAAATGCTTTGATGACTTGGATGGAAGTCACTGTACATTCTGTAAAGAAGTCTTTTCAGTTTGATGAATGGCGGAAAAAAAACTGCTCCAGATAATAGCCCGTTCCTACATAATAATGCACTTCTTTGAAGCATTACACTGAGTTTAATAAATAGTGTGTTGTTTAGATCCTGTATTACATGTTTTACATGAAACTGGTGCTGTGTTTTTCAATGTGAAACACTAATATAGTACCCTGTGAGTAGGCCCTTTGCCGTCATTATTTTGTATATGTATACTTGTTGTATATGTAAAATCTTGTATGCAAATTTTTGAAATCTTGACATATTAATTTAGTATTGCAGTTTATTACGGGTTGAAAAATCTAAGAATAGTATATTAAATTGAAATACTGAGAACAATTATCGCTGCTTGTCTCCTAAAAAATATCACCAAAATGGCCACTTTAGAAAACTAGTATGAATCTGTAGCTATAAAATAAAATTGTTACAAAGTGGTCAAGGATATTTACTGCAATAAATTTAGTCTATCTTCTTTGCATTATTCTTTGACAATTATAACTCTAATATACTTTTTCAGAACTATTATAAAAAACTACAAAGAATATCTAAAATTGACTGCTTTTTCTCAAATGTATTTTACAATAGTGCAGTTAAAACAAATTGTATTAAACAATTCTTTGGTATTCTCAAACAATGTATTCACAATTTACCTTTGATACTTCAGTATCGGATAATTCATTTTGATTTGATTCACTGGACCAGCAAAACAGTAATAAACCAATTAAATACACAGAATATATAAGTAATAATACCCATCTCCTTTTCATTATGAACGGTCAGTAACAAATTAGTTACTAACTTTTGTTTCATGACTCACAAACAAGCACTGTAGGTCAACGACCTTGATCTGTGCTCAAATACCAGGAAACTAGTTTTAAAGCTAAGTGTATCTCTTGGAGTATATCCAGCACATCTGATTTACGATGCTGATCCCCTGCAATACGGACAGGTGGTCTTCTGGAAGAAAAACGGAGAAGGTAATTCGACTTTAAAGGACATTTTCCCACCCAAGGTTGGGCAGAAAGAGTTGAGAACGACACACAGCATGTGGTTGTGTGCGTACTGTATGTGCATCAAGGGCAAATACTCTTACGAAATGTGAAGAAACATACTTTTGTCAACAAATTATTGATTCCATCGTCATACTACGAGAATGCCAAAAAATAACTGAGTGCGCGGTCCGTACCGTAAGTTATAGACCGAGTTTTTTCTCCTTGTTTTAGTACAAAGGTACGGGCCATGAGAGGGGAGCCTATGATTGGATCTGTACCGTAAGTTACGGGCCTCAAATTGGCCGATGATGGAAGGCTAAATTACTCAGCCATACAATAATGTAGCTTTAATAGGAGTCAGACAAGCAATAAACCTATTCCATATATGAATTTTTCTTCGAAACATAACGAACATGACTGTCATATTCCCAACCACATAGATACAAACATACAGCGAGACATACCACTTTGGGTACTGACATGTGTGGATCAGTGTTCCCCTGTCCACACCAGGGTTCGCACAGGATTACAAGAACAAAATTCAAGGACTTTCAAGGACGTTTTCAAAGATCCTTTTCCAAGGATCAAAACTGTTCAAAGTGCAACAGCCAAACCTACGTTTTCCAATCAAAAACAATCCACCACAACATATAACTTCATAAAAACAAAAGGCCTTAAAAACCTTGAAAAACTAGATATTTGGGATAAAGTCCTTGAAAAGTCTTTGAATTTTGTTTTCATGCATCATCACTGATTTCGCTCATTTTTCAACTTGGTGTCAAGCATCAAATATGTGGCTTTTCTCAAAAGTGTGTTTACCGATGACATGATATTTTTGACAACACAAAATAACAAAACAAAATTCAAAGACTTTTCAAGGACTTTATCCCAAATATCTAGTTTTTCAAGGTTTTTAAGGCCTTGAATTTTCGTCTACCAAATTCAAGGACTTTCAAGGACATGTGCAAACCCTGCCACAAGAAAGCCTGGTCCAGTGACGGATAAATGTTGGAGAATCGAACTCCACCAATGGGTTGACTTTAGGTAAAACGAACAAATGATGAAATAAAGTACACTGATTACACTTACATGTACAAGCCAGTGGTTAATGCATGCTGGGTGGTACCCATGCCCACATGGCAACTGTTGAACAAGGGGTTCTTTACAAATGGAGCACTCGCCTATTGAATAGATAAATGAAATTAATCATTAAGCACAAAACTTTTAAAGACGTTCTAACATAAAGAGACAGCGAGATGGAACTACAAATAAGAAGTTCATATTGTAGAGCAGTAACGAAAGTAGTCTTCTGCTATTTAGATGTTAAAGCACTCTTACGCGTGCTTTGTTGGCGAATACATGAACGAGTTCAATTTATAATGAACAAGGAATTTCGAATACTGCACGAGGCTAAAAGTATGAAGAAATTTCAAGTTCGTTATACACTGAGCGAGTTCATGTATTCGCCAACAAAGCATAAGCAAGACTGCTTCAACATATTTAATATTCAAGTTGAGTTCGCTGCAAGATACTAAAAAAAAAAAAACCAGACACAACACACGAGTTGAATTAACCTAGGGAAAACCGAATTTCATTCATGAAATGCTTCCAGCTGCTGAAATCCGGCGAAGCGAAGTGAAATCAAGTAAATTTTTAGAGCCACTCGTGTCTCAGCTCGTGTTTTACAACTATTTCCATGTGATAAAAAGTATAACATAAGACTGAAATCCAGTTAATTATTAACTATTACTAATTATAATTATTATAAAATTGTTTTAACTGCTTGCAATTTTTTGTGTTTTGAACTATATATTCAAGTGTTCGAGTTGAATTTCACATGATAACGAGTGGTAGAGAGTACTCAAGAGTAGTATAGTAGGGAATAAATTAGCCGGGGTTTTGGAGCAAGAATGATGTCAGAGATTATGCAATCATAGGTAGCCTATTGTCATTTACTCACGAATAAACAATGGGAGATTCTATTATTTGTGTAAATTACCAACTGTTTCTTCGATTTCTGAAAAGGTATTAACTCATTCTTTCTTAATACTTTCTTTGTACTTTGTGTAAGAGGAAAAATAAGTCAGGAAATGGCTTAGGACTCAAGCTAGTTCTATTAAATTTCAAACAAACAACAGCCCATTTATTTACTCTGCTTACAGTTCAGTGAACATACGTGCATATAAAAACTTAGTCCAAACACTGACACGTGACAGCTGCTCAGCTGTGACATGAAGATACAGAACTAACTCAAATACACAGCACTGGGCTTTGTCTTATATTTTCTGGTGTTACAATCGATTTACTAACACAATTCTGTAACCATAAATAACTAAAAGTGATTTTATATTTTGAATTACACAAGTTATGTCCATTTCAGTGCTCAAAACATTTTGCAAATCAAAGCTAATGTATCAATATAAGAGGTGGGGCCTTAGGATATTATTCAGTCAATGAATAGACTGTTCTTTAGCTCGAGTTTCTTCAGCCCTCTACACTTTGTACGTCTTTCCATTTTCAAACACAAAATACAGTACGTTGTAAAAAAAGTAAACAAATATATTTCCAGCATAAAAAGCATGTAACGATGAAGAAACCCAGCTAATTCAGTCCCTACTATACTACCCCCAAGAGGAGTATCACATGTTAGAAAGCACTGAAGGTAAAAGCCACTGTACAAAGATTGAGTGACAACTGAATTTTATTAAAGTGGTCCAGAACCAGTGTCTTATATACTCGAACTTCAATCTCATTTATGTTTGAATTGGGGTATAATATAAACGTTATACCATAAAATCATAAGTGGGATTTTACGGTATACCTAGTAGATAGCTACTGATATTTTCAAAAAGTCAAATAATTAAAAATAACAGTTTAACAAGGAAACACGATAACCCAGCACATCCAAGTCCAACATAAACCTGAACTCTTGAAAAGTCAAAAATAAATAATTATCCATAAAATCAAGGTTATCTGATAGCTTTCTGAAACCACTTTAATACAATACAATACAATACAATTTATATAGCGCGTACTTTACGCAATTGAGTCAACTGTACATACAACAAATAGGAAATGTTGCAATCTTTAACTCCTTACCTTGACTCCCATCAGAACCATGGCCATGACCTTCTGGGAATTCATTCTGTAAGAAAAAACACCGCTTTTTTGGTCATCATTTTGGGGAATGACCTTTTCTGCAAATGTTCTTCTTCTGCAATCTTTTTAATTAAATATGTTCATGACATAGTTTTTAGCAAATAGTGTGCAAAGTCTTGAAATATTTGAATAGAAGTAACGTTTTTTTACAACATTTATGTGGCTAATTTGGTACAATTTTCTTCTTGTTTCTGCAATGGCCGAGTTTGTTTGAAAGTTTATCAAGCGCTAAAATTATTTCTTTCTCTCTTCTCCTTTCTACGAAGGAATTTCACCAACTGGCACATGTGGACGTTTTTCTTTCCTGCAAATGCAAATAAATGTGCAGAAAGTTCACAAATATGCAAGGCGATGAATATCCTCCGTGGAAGAATAACAAAGAATGAAATAACTTTGGTGCTTAACAAACTTTCAAACAAATTCGGCCATTGCAGAAACATTATGCTAAAACTTGCCAAATAAATGAAAAAAATCACTGGAGACATTTTTAAAGTAAATGTAAAAACGTTGAATTTTGCAAGTCAAGTACACATATTTAATACACAATGACTCAAATCACCAAATATAAGATTCAATAACTCGCAAGCTATTGGCGCAATCACTCTTTGGTTTGGTGTTTTTAAGACTATTATTGAACAATGTATCAGATCTGAAGTTTTCATGTAGGGTTATCTGGGAAAATATGGAGATATATCCAAATTTATTAATTTTGACATCTGAATAACGTCATCATACGGGACATGAGGTAGTGTTACGATTATCAGTAAACAAAAAATTGAAATCTACAAATATTTTAGTCAATAAAACTAGGTGAGGGTACATAACTGTGAAGGCATTTGATTACCAATTCATCTCCTTGAGCTTGTGGCACTTCTTCAACCTGTGAAGTAGGTTGATTGAGAAAACAACCACATAAAACCATGGGCAGGGTAGGTGTTCATAGAGAGATAGGCTGGGAAGAGGGACTATAATATGCAAGTCCCTGCCCATGATTTTAATGTCAACATTTTCTCAAACAACCACAAAAGTAAATATTGTGTATCATTAGGTTCAGGATACATACTCGTAGCTGTTACTAAATAAATGTATAAATGACTTCTCAGCTAAAATACTAGTAATTACGAAACCATGTTGAACTAAACTAGGCATTACGAGTGTAATTGTTTGGGATCATTCCAGAATAAGAACAACATAAATTAGACGTGCACACATTCATCTGGGAGCTGCTCTTATTCCGGAATACTTGGAATGTACTGTGTATTCTGCGCCTGGCAGCAGAATCACCGGAATTTTCTGGAATAGGAATATTCTTATTGCGGAATATCCCAAACGAACGCACCCTACGTATTGTTATCCTGGGCTGTCTGATATCCAAACAAAGGATGCTGATTAGGTGCTTTGTTTGACATCTATCCTGATCCGCATTGTTACTGGTACTGATAATTATCTATGTGAAGATTACCCAAAATTTGAATTTACACAAATTTACCCTCACTGAAACCTAGGTAATCTATTATGGAATTAATTCTCACTTTAGCCCAACATGGTCTTGCCATATCAAGTATCATACAAAAAAATTGCAGGTGGAACAAATGGGCATGGACAAAAGAAAATGGGTAGTAGAAACATTGTGTTGTGTTTTAGTAGAATGCATGCCTTGGCAAGAGTCCAGCTTGTGAGTACGCTGTAATGACATATAGAGAAATGATACTGATATACTGAATCAATTTGTTTGCTGACGTGCCCTTCAAAACATTTTCTCACGCAACATTAGTTATTCATGATGCATCATGTGTTGACACTTGAAAATCACTGGAAAAGAACCAAGGTCAATTCTATAACTGGGCAGAAAAATGAAGAAATTTGAGGGGTAAAACAATAACAAGGCAATGTACAATTAATTTGTATCTCATATCAATAAACCAACTTATTGTATTGTAAAATTAATACGATTTGCAAAAAGTGCATTAGAAATTGTTTCAAAACATAATTTTATGCAAGTTCATTGCATGATTATTATTTTCCCTCTCAAATTCATCTGCTGCAAAGCCCAGCCCTCTAGCACAATTAACCTTGTCCTTCTCTCCTTGATTTGTAGTACCAAAACAACAGAAACAAAGAACACGCTGGCTCTCTGGTTATCAATGTCCATTTTTGTCAGTTCTTTTATCACTGAATTTGGGAAAACATTCTTTAATGCTTTCTAACAACACAGAATCACATTTATATCTAACTAATTTACTGCTGATTGGCTCAATTGGTCATTGAAACCAAAGTTCTTTTGAGCTCCTATCAACCGCTCTAAACATCTTAACAGTTTTGAAGACTTCCATCTTCTGTCAGCTGGGTTCCTAATGTTTTACGTTCTCTTGAGTTTTCTTTTACTGTGTTAATACCAACAGGCAACTTGAAATCAGAAATCCACTGCCCGCTCTTTCATTAATTAATTAGCCAATTTCTGTTTGTCATTTCCTCTAGGTCATGAATACTTAATGTCTGCAAGAAGCCATCTCTTAGCATTAGTATAGTATGTAGATGTGGTTTCCACGTCCATTAACATTGGCTAAGCCAATGGTAAAAGGCACTTGTATCTGGAAACCACGTCCAAAACACTAACTTGGTATTAAGTGAATTATAAGTATACATCTGTGCTAGTACAGACACGAGTGATAATAATAATAATAATAAATGTCATTTCCAACAAGGTCCAATGTCACTTTACAGACATAATAATAATATATATTAAGAATAAATATGACATCAACTCATTGAAAACATTCTAAAAAGGGAAAAAAATCTTGACGAAAGAGTTCCTTATGTACTCTCAGTCCAAAAGAGATTTGCAAAGGTCAGTGCTGAGACAGAAAACGCACATTGTCCATAGGTTTTAAGATTATATGTTGGTTTGTCAGATTTCTTAAGGGTTTGTAGCTTTTACAAAGATCGATTATGTAAACCATGAATGGCTCTAAAAGTTATAAGGATAATTTCTAAGTGAATGTGGAATTGTATGGACAGCCAGTGTAGTTGAGTAAGGATGAGCATGATATCGTATTTATCATCATCTCGTATGAGCATGATATCGAGAAGACACCGCACGCACTGCAGAAGTAGACCTGTACGTGCTATCAGATAGTTTGAACGGCTAAAGAGGTGAGAACTGCAGTAATCCACCTTGGATGTTACAAAGGCACGAATGATGGTCCTTGTGGTTACTAATCCTGCTGATGTTACATAAAGCAAAAAACCGTTTCAGTGCATATTATAAATGCTGATGTGAAGAGCCACTGTTAAAGATATATCAAATACTATCCCAAAATGTCTTGTAGAAGAAATTAATTCATCACACACAGAACTTGTAGCATGGGTTGACAATGATATATGGTAGCTTATTTTTGTCTCGATTAAATTTCTGTTTTGTCAGTCACCATTATTAGTTTGGTGGGATATTCACAATACTTTCTAGCGTTCATCACTGCATAGCACACAAGTATCCATTCCACATTCTCATACTGGTTGCCAAAACGTGTAAGTGGCAGGACTGTAATGCTGCTGTTGCACCACTCTAGTAATCGAATAACACAGAGAAACTCAGTTCAACAGATCATGCATTGTAACGTTTTGTTCTGGTGCACCTCTAAGCTTCGGTCATTTTCCACAGTGTTAATAAGCAAAGATTAATGATGAGTTTACTTCGTTAGGCTTTAATAAATGTGGTTGCCTCGGTCTGAATTGCCCCCTTTCTTGTAGAACTCTGTATCAGGATTTCTTTTAAATCAGCTTCTTATCCTTGAGTACAGTTTGCCACCTTCAACGTCAATTAGTCACCATGTGCAGCTTGATGAAGGTAAGATACACGAATTACTCAGATATATGCACGTTAATGGTTCTGTACAGGCTTCTGGTTCTTATTTAGAGTGTTTGATATCATCTTAGAACAACAGGTGAAGGTTTTCTGTTGACAGGTTGAGGATTTTCGATGAATTTGTGATTAGTGTACTGCGGCTGTTTTTCTAACCATTTCTTTGTACTGCAAGATGCAAGTCGATAAAGCAAGTTATTTGCCATAATAATGTATGTTATGGTCAAAACGATTCGTTTTGCTGTGTGAAGATAACAACAAGTTACTGGGTATGAACTAATGATTTTCAGGTCTTGTATGTTAATGTGGTATACATCATTTTCAGTTTTACTCTTCAGTATAATAAACACCATTACTGGTTATTGTACATGCGTTGTTCTCCGATAGGACCTTTCTGTTGTGTCTAAATGGTAAATTTGTTGATTACTTTGCTAGGTCTTATCTATGTCTTGCACGAAGATACCAATTAAATCTTCCACGATGATACCTATCTGTTATTAACGTTCTGATACTTGGTTCATTTTCGTTGCACTAGTGTTGACCTACTCCCGTTGGCATTGGTGTTAGGTGATACAATTTTGTCAGGATTCCTTGATGTCCAGATCTTCGAGGACCATACAATATCCTTATGAGCACTGGTTTGCAGCTTAAGTACACAGCCAAGCAGAACTGAATTTTGGGTCAATATTTTCTCCATATCATGATCAGTTGTCTTTATGCTTCTTATAGTTCTAGAAAGTAGATAGCACTTGCTCCCATGTAGCATTTCCTTGGTGTTGCTGCATAAAAACGTCTCAGCCAAGTCCATCAACCTTTTCAGTTAAGCTCTGTCTCTTTGTTGGCTTACAACTTTAAAATTCTGTCTTGCAGATTGTAAATTGCAAATTTCAGATTGTTGATTGCAGATTGTAGATTACTGAATGTAGATTGCAGATTGCCGATTACAGATTTTCGATTGTGATTGCAGATGTAGATTGCAGATTGTAGAATGCAGATTGTAGACTGTACGTTGTAGAATGCAGATTGTAGATTGTGGTTGCTGAATGTAGATTGCAGATCGAATGCAGATTATACATTGCTGATTGTAGACTACAGATTGTATAGACTGCAAATTGCAGAATGTTTATTTCAGATTTCAGCTTGTAGATATAGATTGTGGATGTCAGATTGTAGTTTGCACACTGCAGATTGTAGATTGTGGATTAACAGATTATAAGTTATAGATTTGCAAATTGGAGATTGTCGATTGCAGATTGCTGATTACCGATTTTCGATTGTGGTTACAGATTGTAGATTGCAGATTGTAGACTTTAGATTGCACATTGTTGAATGCAGATTGTAGTTGCAGATTGCAGATTGTAGATTTCATATTGTAGACTGTAGAATGCAGACTGTAGATTTCAGATTGTAGATTTCAGATTGTAGATATAGATTGTGGATGTCAGATTGTAGTTTGCACACTGCAGATGGTAGATTGCAGATTATGGATTGCAGATTGTTGTTTGCACACTGCACAATGTGGATTACAGATTATAGATTTGCAAATTGTAGATTGTAGATTACAGACTGTCGATTGCAGATTGTAGATTGCTGATTACAGATTTTCGATTGTGGTTGCAGATTGTAGATTGCAGATTGTAGATTGCAGATTGTAGACTGCATATTGTTGAATGCAGGTTGTAATTGCAGATTGTAGATTTCATATTGTAGTCTGTAGAATGTAGACTATAGATTTCAGATTGTAGATATAGATTGTGGATGTCAGATTGTAGTTTGCACACTGCAGATGGTAGAGTGCAGATTATGGATTGCATAATGTAGTTTGCACTTGTAGACTGTAGAATGCAGACTGTAGATTGCAAATTGTGGTTTGGAGATTGTAAATTTGAGATTGCAGATTGCAGATCGCAGATTTAGGATTGCAGATTGTAGATTGTAAGATATTCACGTTTGTTAGGTGAAGAAAGAAAGATCATAGCAATGTGACTTTGTGCAAATCAGTTGCGATATTTTGAAATCGGTTCAGCAAAGTGTAAGTTCTACAACTGAGTCTAGGTTATTTCCTTATATAGTTCTGCAGTCTTCTACATTTCATTTCTTGACAAAACAGACACACTAACTTGATACATGGTTGAGCACTTGTTTTTGCTTCAGAGAACCAACCATTTTAAAATGTCTGGTAACATTCGAACTAGATCATGATCTAGGCAGGAAAAGTGATATTCTAAGTTTACAGTTTCAGTGTATGCACAGTCTCAGTTTGCAATTAATAAGCTTCGCATCAGCCACAAAACCCAAACATATGCTTAACAGTTACTTAACGAAATGAATTTATACAAGATGCGAGTTTGTGAAGCATGAAGCAATTCAGCAGCTACACTACATGAAGTGGTACAGTATGACAGACAACATGTCTTGAAAACGTTAAGCTAGACAGCTATCTCTCCTCTTGCTTTCCAGTTAAGGTACCTGCACTGGCAATTGTTTTCCTTTCAGAATTGCTCATAAAACCTTCTGGTTTAAGATCACAGTGTCTAATATTCAAATCTAACACTTCATTTCGTTTATAGCTTTTGAAAATAAAGTCTTACTTTTAATCTTAGTACTGGACAGTTCACTGCTAACATCAATTTAACTTGAAATAAAGTATTCAGCTCCTTTTCATGAAGATCAGTAGCATTTTCTTGTACGGCTTGTTCCATATTAGCAAACAAACGCTCAAAGAGAGAAACTTAAATACTTGATTTCAAAGTAAAATTGTGTTGTCATCCCAGTGTCCCTTTAACTATAAAGAGTTCAAAAATTCGAAGACACATCCTGTGATTGGATAATGACTGGACTTTAAAGCAATTAGGATGGTAACATCATTTAGTATAACACAAATCAACAAATTTAATTGTAGAGTACAATAACTGCACATAAGAATGTAGCAAACTAACTACCTTTCTGCCATCATATTCCGAAATACAATATGGAAAGTTCAAGTTTCAACTTTTCTACAATATGTAAATTGCCCTATTTTGGGGCCCAAAACTATACCATACCTACATAAAGTTCCTCTTATTCAAACACATTTTCCAAAAAGCAACAGAAAATGAAATAACGATACAGAGAGAAAATGAGAAAACAAAAAAAGTAGAAGTTCACAAATTTTGCTGACACATCCTAGCTGCTTAAAGTCCCTAATACAGGTTTGGGAGACTTGTTATCGAAGTACCGTAAACTTCCGATAATAAACCCAGAGTTCTTTTTGTTTAAAACGATTTTTCTTGTTCTTATTTTCTTTTGGGGGCGGGGAAGGGGTTCATCTTGAAAATAGCCGTATTTATATTATATGTTATAAATATATTGTAAGCCAATGGGCTTATTATATTCTTTTTTTTAGGGGGGGGAGGTTGTTTTCAGAAGTACTTTTGTGTCTAAAGTTGTTGGGCTTACTTTGGGGGGTAAAATATCCGAAGTTTCCAGTTAATTCTACTGTGCCTATGCAACAGGGCCTCAATTCCTTGAAAGCTTATTAGCACTCATCCAGAATTAGGTCTAACCTGGATTGAATTTGTTAACCTCTGATTAGCTATTCCAAGGTTAGGAAACCTGTTCAAATATTAATCCTTGACACATTTGACTAATACAATGCTTGCGCTCTGAATTAGCTTTTAAAAGACTGAATTCAATTATTAGTTAATTTCCTAACCCTGGATAAAAGCTAATTGGGTTTCCAGAAACCTGGCCCAGCCAAAGGCAACTCAAAGATAATATACAAATATGCATTTGAATTGATATATATTGTTGAACTTTCGTTCGGTTACTTATATGTACTGCAAGTTACTTAATTAACCGAAAGGGAAACTGCATGTTAATACAACATAACCGAAATTTTACAACACAACAGAAGGAGTATAGTGAATGGTAATATAAAAATCATGGATCTCGGAAAAAGTTAGTCTGGTCTCGAAATCTCCGAAGGTTTTTGAATGAGTCTCGATTTTTCGTTTTTGTTCGTGGTTATCTCTTCTTCTCTTATGGCAGCCAGTTTTTCATGCTTAAGTCTTGCGCTCATATTTTCAAACACACGTCTTGGTGTCTCAGCAAGTCTTGGGTTTTACCATTCAATACCCCTAACAGAACATGAAACAATACGGCACAACATGACACAAGACAAGACAACAAACACAACACAGGGCAGCATAACAAATGACACTACAATTAAACTACTATGTGGGGAACAGTTTCATATGCTAAAATAAAATGCCGATATTTGTTTCTTGTGTGAAACTTGAATTGAATATTATGTAAAGCTCTTAAATTATTTGTCAATAAATTCACCTAGACTTGTATAACGTCAATTTTATGAATCAAACTTAGAGTCATTTTATGGGCATGTTGGCAAACAAACCAGTTGTGCATCCTGTGATGCCCAACTACAGTAAACCCATAACTGGACTTTTGCCAAGTTAATTAAATTCCTCAAACAAACAAACAAGAAAACACTTTTTCCCAACAAAGCTGTCAGTATCTTAATCAAAGAAAACAGAAATGACTTGTAAATTTGCACTCACAGCAAGCCTAGTACATGAAGTCTATAATGTAATCATACTGACACACATGCATGATTACTCCAACATTTCACACAAAATTTGCCCATTTTTATCAATTCCTCTCTACACATCATACTGTACTGTCCAAAGCCCAGTGTGGTTTTAACGTGATGCTGAACATGGTTCTAGCTTCACAACTGAAAACATCCATTTTCACAAGTGACACTACATATATTATTATTATTATTATTATTATTATTAATATTATTTATTATTACTATTATTATTACTATTATTATTATTATTATAATTATAATTATATCCATGTGGTTCCATTTAAAATAACTTTGAAATAATTAGGGTTTTCACTCTAGATATCTCAGGCACGGATTCAGACTGGTTCACACCGGTTTCCGGAAACCGGTCAGAATTTTGAAACTTGGATTTTTGAGATACACAAAAAACAGCATTATAGAGCATTAAATTTCGAACATTTTCTGGGGGAGCATGCCCCCAGACCCCCTTAGAAGCTCATGCCTCTGGTGCTCGAACATTTGGAAACTGGTAAGATTTTTCCAGATCTGCACCTGTATCTTATACTTTAAACAAATAATGAGGCCAAACATTATTATGGATATTATGGACATGTAAGTGCAAACTGCGAGGACTCTATATGTCGGTTGGCTACTTTGTGTCCCAGGAAATGATAAAAATTATATGATATGTACCAACAAAAGAAGAGTCTCACCTGAGGTTGTTGCATTTCTTCTGCAGGTCCATAATTCCTCTGAATATAATGCTGTCAAATTAAGCAAAACACCATGTATTCATAGTTACTTTCAGTTCTTTATGATTTTACAATCAATTATGTACACATGCACAAACTCCTGCAACTCGACTAACAAACATTTCAAGTGAGCACTATTAAATGCATATTACTTCTAAATCCCCCAATATACAAGCACTGCTGGATAGACTGGCCTTGTAACAGTGTCATTTGGGTGTCTAACATCCAGCCGCTTTAATAGCCCTGGAAAGGGCAGATAAGTAGTAAACAATTTCTTGGTACCAGGTCCGTCCTTTCATTTCAGTTAAAGGGGCTATGTCACAGGTTTTTGCAGATTGAACAAATCCTTTACAATCATGAAACACGAGTCTTAAGTTCAACATAACAACAATAAATGATAAAATGATTATATATTAGTTCAATTATGTAAAAACAATAAGTGCCTAAATACACGAAACACAATTTTGAGAGCGAATGAGTTAAACGTATTTAATTTCTAGCCTGGACAGAAAATAAATTGTGAGTTTGTAATCCGTTTTAATCTTCCCCAATTATAGACATCCACGTTCCTTTATGGCTTATTATCATCTTTTTGTTGTATTTGTATCACGGTAACCTGTTATTTTTATATTTCCTTTGATTTGTGGAGAGTTTCGTACATCTGAAAAATGCCTTAAATAATCGTGACATAGCCCCTTTAAGAAGGCCAACAACTTTCAGCAAGCACCACATCCGATTGTTAAAAAAGCCAATTCATATGGACATACTTCTCTCGTTTTTAAAACTGATTAAATTATTTTATTCTTTCAGTACATGATTACTTCTGAAATTTGCCCATTTTTTTCATTTTCAGTGGGGGAGGGAGACCAATCTACCATACAGTTGTCAATACTATTATGTTATTATAACCCTATTTTTAATTCAGAGGAGGAGAGGGGGGTTGGTGTGCTTTTATTCATACTGGAACTATTGAAATAACCAGTTTGTTTTGGGACATACCTTCTATACAAGTCCCCATTATTGTAACCTTAAAAGCCAACGTGTTTAGGACATACCTGGAACTGGTTGTCACTCTTACATCCAACTTTTCAGGAGTTATGTACATGTACATTGCAGGTTGAAAATAGGAGTACTTTTCTGCCCTTGCACAGGGGTTCGCAGTGGGCCCCAAGGGTAGGTCACGTAAAATCGTTTTGCACAATATGTATAGTAATTGATGTCTTCAGCATTAAAACTACTTTATCTAACTATTTTAGCTTAGACATACAGAACTAATGACAAAGTGTAGGTAACTGCATTAATGTGTATAGACTATCCATAATTAATTATTACAAGTTTTATGCATCTATTATACAATTATCATCTCTTGACACATTTTGAGATAGCCAAGTGTTAAGTAAAGTTGTGATCACTTATTTCGAAAATTCTTGGTCTTGTTATATTTGAAAATGGAATAACGTTCAACTGAATAAATAGAAATGACAACTCTTAAGAAGTTTGCTAAACTTGGCATTATTGAACTTATTTTGCTTCTATGAATTATGAAATTATTATAATTATGTACTTCAAAAATTTTGGAACCAACCTTGGAAAGACATTACTGAAAATTTGTCCTTATTCTAACACCTGCTGATCATGGCACTTTAAGAACAAAAATAACATTATTTCTGACGCTGATTAAAGTTGTTGTTGTACATACCCGAATTCTTAGACTTTCCTCATAGTTTTCAACAAGTTCTTCATTTGCAAACATCCTATCTTCATACTGCTGGCATTGATCAGTCAACTAGACAAAACAATAACAACATTATGTTCAAAAGTGATCTCCAAATGTGGATGGGACTACACAAATACAATGTTGATGTTACATGTACCGGTGTATTAGTTAACCACCAGAACAAAAGGACTTGAGATTGCATGACACCCCCCCAAAGAAGGAACAATGTTTATTTTAATTGCAAAAAGGTACATTAATTAAGGCTCAGTCTAGATATCGTATTTTACATGTGTACATATACATATACATATACATATACTACATACATATAAAAATTTAAAATATAAACTAAGATGGTTAAAACTATTTAAAACTGTTAAAACTCTGTTACTCCGTTACGGTGAGTTTTAAATAGTTTTAACCATCTTTATATTTTAAATTTTTATATGTTTATACCGCTCTACAATTATTGTATCGAGCCCTCTTCGACACCAGTGTCACAACTTTAGAAGCTTTTAGCTTTTACATATATACATATACATATCCAACGCGTTAACAGGAAAGGGGTCTTGTCGATTTCAGACCGTTAGACCCCTTTCTTGTTAATGTGCTACATCTTGTGCTCTTAGGGGGTGGCTTACACCAGCTTTGCGCAGTCGGGTATCCGGCAGTATTGAAGATATGGAAAAACGGTAAAAAATGCCTGATGCAGAATTTATTGGGCTGTCTTTGTGCCAAATTCTAGCTGATTTGGTCAACACGCGCCAACGCTAGCATCATTTGAAGTCACTGTACTCAAAACTGAAATATACAAAATTCTTGTTTTCTAAGGGGGGTGGCTTACACCAGCTTT
>JAOBYG010069883.1:0-11707 GCA_025403545.1 Epizoanthus stellaris | reverse complement strand
AGAGCCTTGACCGCCGCGCAGCTGATCGAATGAACTGGAATCCTCTTGCAGAACGCCCTGCTTAGGAGAGTCTAATCTCTCGCTGGACCTCTGCCAGGAGAGCGCTCGGCTTCGCCTCGTGCGGGCGGGGGCAAGCCCGGGGCAAGCCCCGCCCCTACATTCAGAGGCCTAAATGAACGGTATCAGGGCTTGGGCGAAGGGGGCTCTTCGAGCCAGCAAGATCATTGTTGTATTCTCGCGGACTCGTCCCCCGAAGCGGGGGAGAGGGACCAGAGAAGTCCTCTGGAAATCACTGCTGAAACTGAAGGTCTAATCAGAAAGGCACCGCCTCCAGGCCGACGGATCGCACGTGCTTGAGGCTTCTAAGCCGTCCCGGAGGGATAAGGGATCGTAGACAGGGAATTTATTCCCTGTCGCTTGGCCACCGAGATGAGACTTGATCTATTCCGAGCGCAAACACTGAGCCGGGTCGGTCGCCAGCGCGCGGCGCAGCGGTAGCAAGGTGGCGACGGCGCCGGCGATGAGCAGGGCTCCGAGCGCTGCTGCAAAGGCGACGGCGTCGATCGGGCCGATGCCGTAGAGCAGTCCTTCGATCGCACGCCCAGCGCCGAGCGCCATCAGGCCGCCAGCGGCCAGTCCGACGCCGATCAAGGCGCCCGCGAAAGAAAGAACCCACCGCGCGACCTGAGCGCCGTCGGCGCCCAGGGCGACGCGGATGCCGAGCTCTTTATGGCGTTGACGGACCCACATGGCCAAGGCGCCGTAAACGCCGAGGGTGGCGAGCAGTAGGGCGATGGCGCTCAAAATGGCGACCAGGAGCGTTGTGGCACGCTCTTTGGCCACGGCGCCATCGACCAGATCGGCTAGAGCGCTGACGCTATGGGCGGGTTGTGAGGCATCGAGCTCGAGAATGGCTTGTTTGATGCGGGGCAGAAAGGCCGCGGTCGGGCCTTCGACGCGGATCGCCAGATTCATGATCAGGTAAGGCCGCTGGGCGTGCGGAGTATAAAACTCACGCCGGGGTGGCTCGGCCGGGCCGCGTCCGCGCAGATCGGCGATTTGACCGACCACTTCATAGGGCTCGCCCGGGCCGCTCAGATCGACCATCAGGCGGCGACCGACAGGATCGAGGCCGGGCCAGAGCTCCTCGGCGAGGGCGCTGTTGACGATCACGACCCTTGGCGAATCGGGCTGATCCTGTGGGCCGAAGTCGCGGCCGCGGCGTAGCTCGATGCCGAGTGTTCTGAAAAGACCCGGAGTGGCCATGCGCATATCGGCGCGACGGTGACCTCCGGCTGGCGCGGCTTGGCCCTCGCCCCACACCGGGCGATCGAAGTCTGGGCCGATCGGGGACATCGGCAGCACGGTCGAGGCGCCGACTGAAACCACCCCGGGTACGGCTTCGAGGTGGCTGAGCAGACGCTGGTAATAGGCCCTCGATTCCGCGCCGCCGTAGTTGTGGTTGTCGAGGATCACGGGTGCCACCAGCACGCCAGCCGAATCGAAACCCGGATCGACCCGGTAGAGCTCGAGCAGGCTGCGGGTGAATAAACCGGCGGCGGTGAGCAACAACATCGCGAGCGCGACCTCGGCGATCACCAGGGCGCCGCGCAGACGCTGGGAGAAACGACTGGGGGTGCCCGAGCGCTCATGCCGCAGCTTAGCGCCGAGCAGGGCAGGTCCGAGGCCGGTCAGAAAGGCGGTCACCAAGGCGACGGCGATGGCGAAGATCCAGGCCCGTGGTCCGAGCGTGAGCTCATCGAGCCGTGGCAGGTCCAGGAAGCTCGAGCTTTGTAACCAGCGCATCACGCCATAGGCCGAGAGCAAGGCAGCGACGGTACCGGCTGCTACTGGCAAAGCGGCGTCGAGCAGCACCAAGCGCGAGAGGCGCAAACGTGAAGCGCCGAGGGCTCGACGCAAGGTGAGCTCCTGCTGGCGGTCCCCGGAGCGCACCAGTTGCAGCACCGCGATATTGACGGTCGCCAGCAGCCAGACACAGCCGACGGCACCGAAAGCGACCCAGAGCAGATCTTTGACGCCGCCGACTACAGCTTGATGGAGCGGCTCGATATCGACACCCCAGCCCTGGTTGGTGTCGGGGAATTGCTCGGCGAGCTCGTGGCTGAGTGCCGTCAGCTCCTGTTGGGCTTGTTCGAGGCCGCGGCCCGCGGCCAGGCGACCGACGGCTTGCACGTAGCGCTGATCGCGAGTGCGCTTGGTGGTGAAGCTCCACGGGATCCAGGCCGCGACCTCAGTCGACGGATAGCCGAAGCCTTGCGGCATCACGCCGATCACCGTCCAACGCTTACTTTCGAGCTCGAAGCTTCTGCCGAGGATGGCGTGATCGCCATGAAATCGGCTGCGCCAAAAGCCGTAAGAGAGCACGACGAGCGGATCTTCGCCGAGGTGAGAATTGGCGCCATTGAAGACCGAGAGCGCGGTTTCCTCTTGGCTGAAAGTGCGCCCGAGCAAGGGCTCTGTCCCGAGAGCTGCGAAGAAGTCCTCCGAGACCTGGGCAATCGTGACCACTTCGGCCATCTCAGCGACCTTGACCGTCCTCGGTGCGACGTAATAACCCGCCAAGGATTCCAAGCTGGCAGCTTCGCGAAAGCTGATTAGATTGCCCTTCGCTGACGGAATGCGGTCGAGCGACGCCTCGATATTGGTTTCCCAGAGCCGGACGATGCGCTCTGGCTCGGGATAGGGCAGGGGTGCGAGCAGAACTGAATCCACCAATCCGGCGATCAGGACGCTGCCGCCGAGCCCGACGGCAAGCACCAGCACCATCAGCAAGGACCCCGCCTTGCGTCGGACCATGCCCCGCCAGGCCAGGCGGATGTCAAAGAGAATGCCTTCACGCAAGGCGTCGGCACGCATCCAGAAGGCGTCGACCAAGGCACCCGCCGCGTGCTGCTCGAGCTCATGCCCCGATTCTTCGAGCGTGGCCCGATGTTGCAGCTCGGCTTGCCATTGCCGTCGCCAGCTGGCCCGGGTCTCCGCCGGGACCAGCCAGGAGAGCGGGCGAAGCAACATCTGCAGCCAACTCAGGCGAGACTTCTTGGTGCTCATTGCGCGCCTCCTTCAGCACCGGCCAGCTTCATCGGCACGACGGCCAGGGCCTGAGCGATGAATTTCTCTTCCTGATGACAGGTGGCGAGAGCTCGCTGCACGCGTGGCATGAGCGTGAAGTATTTGCGCGCTGGTCGGGCGACGGCATGTGCATCATCACTATCTTCCCAGCGGCTGACGATCAAACCTTCGCGTTCCAAACGTCGCAGTGCTGGGTAGACCGTGCCGCTCGGTAGCTCGGTGACCCGCATGATGTCGAAGCCGAAGACAAAGCCATTCGAAACGGCCTGGAGTATAAGGGCGCTTTGCAGGGTCAAGGGCATATGGACTCTCCGGGGTGTTGGGCTTCTTGGTGATATCTGTGGCGCTGAGGGCTGCATCAAGCTATGTAGATCTCTACTATCTCTGATCGGAGAGTACAAGATAGAACTCTACATAGCAAGAGCGAGGGCATGGAATGTGGCTCGAGAAGGGTGATGGACTTTCGACGCCGCTACGCTGTCTGGTTATGGAACACTATTCTCCAGGCCTCGGATTTTCGAGACGCAATCGATGCTGGGCGAGTCGGCGCAGCTCAGCGTAGACGATCTGGATGATGCCATCGACGACTTCAACATCGCCTTCCCGCCTCGCAGCAAGAGTTGACTGAGAGCGGTTTCTGGTGCCGAGGCTCTCGATGCTTCATTCGATTCCAAGGCTACCTCCTTGAAATGAGTCTGCTGATCGAGCCTTGTCATCAAGCTCCCGAATTGCAGCGACCTGCCCGTGGCTAAGCCTTGATGGTCGATCCACCTGCCGAATATCCGCCTAGTAGACTCTATTGGTTTGTTCGCGAGCCCCGGAAGGAGGAAGACGTGGCGAGAGTGGAAAAGCAGCAAACCGCGACCGTCGGCATCACGGAGCACGGAAATTCAGCCGTGCTGGTGACGATTACGCCGGGTGGCGAGCTACTCGATCGCTGGCGCATTGAGCTTGCGGAAGACCGCGGAACCTGTAGCTAGCCTCACCCTACTGGCGGCGGGAATAAGCAGGACTCAGAAACCTGACACTCCTCTCTACAGATTTCTAGAGAAGAGACGTAGTTACCTTGGTCGTCATAGATAGGGATCGAGATACAGATGTTTCTGAGAAAGCAGTTGGCCCAGCCGTAGTCGTCGGTTCCTACCTCGCTGCACTCATCGAACAAGCAAACCTTGCATCGGAACTCATCGCCGCCAATAGCTCCAAGCTTGGCGCTAGGAATTGATCCGAGCAGAAAAAAGAGAAACAAGACCGCAAGTCTTAGTGAGAGAGTACGCATTCGAGCCTCCATCTATAGAGGGTTGCTGGGGCCTTGGACTCAGCTACCCAGATCTCGTTTTTGACTTCCGCCAGCGCTGGCGGGGCGAAGTGAAGCACTATTGACGTGAAGAAGACGATTGCCTTTAGAGCAAAATCGTCATTTGGCACTGTGGCTTATGGTGTCGAGCTAGTGGAATTCCGACGTTCGCGACAACGTTCTCCCTTTCCTTGCTCGAACCAGATTTCTGCGGCTCCCATCCAAGTGACGAGAGCTTGGCGCATTTCGCTCGGCAGCTCGATCGGCAAGACCGGAATCTGTCCTGTTGTGGCTCCGCGCTCGACTGTAAAGACCGTCATGATGTCTGCCTTGATCCTGTTCAATCCGCGTGCCATATCGAGATCGTTGGAGAATTTGAACCTTGCTCCGTCGATCGCCAGGATCAAGTCGTGCGGCTTGAGACCTGCCTTTTCAGCCGGACTTCCCGGATGTACTTGAAGGATCCGGATTCGACCAAAGGTGTCCTCGCCGACCTCGTACCGAGTGGTGTAGCCGACATAGCCTCGATCGTTTGCGACGCCGCTCTGTATTGCTGGATTCTCGGCTTCCGTGCGTGCGCCTGTTGGCAGCAGAAAAATAGCGCAGAAGCATCCGACGAATTGGATCAAGAGGGATTTTTTCATGGCAAATGTATCTACCTACTTCAAGAGATTAACGCACGACCAGCTCTGAGCCTGCATTGATCCAACCACCGACACAATCCGAGGTCTTTTCCGCACCGGGACAAAGGTAGTATTCGCCAGGCGTCAGGGAATCAAGAACCAAACCGATGTCGTTGCGCAGTGGCTGGTAGCCCGCGGACATCAAGGGTGGAATTAGCTTCTCAACCGCAATCGCCGATTGGCCGTGGTGTAGATAGGAGTTGAGGAATCGAGCACCCGGGGCGACGAGCGCGGCCTTTTGGTTGGTCATGGATATGACAGGCGTCTGTTCTGAGTCGGTCCTGAATCTTTCGATCTTCACGCCGAGGCCGCCAGCCGTGACCAAAACGTCCACCATTTGGGCACGGCTAGTGATCTGCATTTCGAATCGGCCAAGGTGATCGGTGGCGCCTTCGCCCCCCATAACCAGGGGGCCGGCCAGAGCCGGCAACGCAAAAACCCGTGCTCCTGCAACAGCACCACCTTGGTAGACGACATGGCCAGCGACCTTCTTTTGTGCTTGAAGCTCAAGGTGGATCGTGGGCTGATCCTGACTTTCCTCAAGAACAAACTCCTCGACTCCAGAGGATTCTCCCCGGCGATGAGCGATGACTGAATATCGCCCTGGAGCAAGTCCATTGATTTCTATGCGTCCACCGTCGCCTACTTGCCGATTAGTCGCTTTCTTGCCCTTTTCCATGTCTCGTACGAAGATACTCCCGCTCGCCGGTAGTCCTCCGCGAGTTAGCGCTATCTCGACACTGGTCGCTGGAATGTTGATTTCTAGCCAGGCGTGGTTCTCTCCGGGAAGGAGAAGAACATCGACTGGAGGGAGCTCTTGGTAATCTCCGCCGCCGACCGCGATTTCGATCTCCCACGGACCCTGGCGGGGAAGAATTCCTACGAAATTGCCATTCGAGTCTGCGGACAAGTTGACACTGGGGCGGCGATAGCGAGTGCCGAAAAAAACATCGGTCTCGACCGGCTCTCCGTCCTTACTGATCATGCCTTTGACCGCGACCGACTCGAGCTGTAGCTGTAGAGGTCCGGCTTGGCTCGTCACCTCGATATCCTGGAGGAGCCATCGATTACCGCTCGAATCAATGACCTCGAGTTGGTAGGTTCCCAATTCCAGGCTCGCCAATTCCCAGTATCCCGAGGTGTCGGCTTTGGATCGCGCACGGATCTTCATGATTCGGGATCTAGGTGCGGGTTGGGCCAGCTCGATGATCCAGGGCTCTCCCGATACGTCGTGCGGGGGGTCGAGATAGACCTCCAACGTAGCAGGCCGGTCAAGCCAAATGGCTTCGCTTAGCTCGACTTCCTTGCCTTCTCCAACCTCGATCTCGTCAATAATTGTTCGCGCAAATCCGTCGGCTTCGACCGCCAGGGAATAGACGTTCGGCCGTAGACCGAGAACCTGGAAAAAACCACGCTCATTTGCGGACGTTGTAATAGCTTGGGCGCCGATTCGTTTCTGCTGCGCGGGATTCTCGATCCAACCCGTGATCTGAGGGAAGGCTGAGACTTCAAAAACCGGCTCGGGCGATTCGATATTTCCGGTGTCAATCCAGCCAGCGATCGATGATCCTTTCCGGAATCGAAGAATCCCTAGATCGAGGCTCGAGTTGGCCACTACCCGTTGATCCCATGAGTATAAGGGAGCAAATCCTGGTAGCTCAAAACGTAGGTCAAGGTTTCCTGGCGGGAGCTTACACTCGAACCGATCTTCGAAGATCTTGCAGGGAAGTGAATCACGCTTGTACTCGTGCCTTGCGGTAGCAGCCGTGGTGTCTCTTGATTGTGGGGGTGATGACTCGAACTGAACCAGCATCGTGGTCTTCTCTTTGCTGCTGGTGTTTTCTCCAAGCGTCTTCACCTTTCCCTGGACCGGAAATGTCGGGTGAAGCACGATCTGTTTCTCCGTTCGACCGGCATTGCAGGCTTCGACCACATCCAGCATCAACGGTGCCGCGTAGTGGTCCCCAGTTGTGGCTCTGATGTCCCATGGCCCTTTGCTTCTCAGAAGGTCCAGCTCAACGCGTCCTGGTGTGGCGACTTCGAAGGTCTTGAGATCCTCCGGCCCAGAGGTCCGGTCTTGATTCCGTTGGGGCACGACTTCGAGCCGAGTGGGTATGCTGGCCCCTTCCGATGGGCTTTCCGAGGCCCACAGGCTGAGTTCTACTCGGCAGAGCGAATCGGCCCCCTGCGCATTCAGTTGAAGGGGATTTACAGTGCAGAATAGCCACAAAACGGCGGCGGATAGCCCCTTCGGTACCCTGTACATTGAGAAAGACTCGATGACCTCAGCCGAACGGTGGGGGGAAGATGCATGACTCAGTCACTGCGCACTTCTCATTCAGCTCTCTTGATATCCGATGACCGATCCGTCGGTGCTGAAAATCGGAATCGACACGCAGACGTTGCGTAGGAAGCAATTCGCCCATCCATAGTCCGTTGAACCGACTTCATTGCATGAATTGAAGAGACACACTTTGCAGCGAAACTCGCCGTCGGCGTCGGATGTCCCTGCAAGCCATGCCGCACCGACTAGCAGTAGGGTGATACGGGCGATTCTGACAGAACGATTCATTTGCGTTTACCTTCCTTGTGACGCCAGGTTCTTCTCTGCATGAGCAAATTACCTTTTCTATTCTGGCTTGTCAACCTCGTGCGTGAGATTTTAACGCGCCTTAATCTGTAAATTTCCGAAAATGGAAAGGTATTACCTTATAGATCTCCACACGGTCAAAAGGCATGAAGTTGACGGTAGGGGAATACCACCTGGGCCTGGTGGGCCTGTGTGAGTCCACGATCTGATGGGATTCTCGGCCAACGATTGAGCCTCAGATTCAGCCTCAAATTCAGCCGGTACAGAGCTCTCGATGCTTTATTCCATCCAAGGCAATCCTCCTTGAAATGAGACTGCTGATCGAGCTTTGTCACTAAAGCTTCCAGATTGGCGCGAACTGCCTGTGGCTAAGCCTTGATTCGAGAAGGGTGATGGACTTTCGACGCCGCTTACGCTGTCTGGTTATGGAACACTATTCTCTAGGCCTTTTCCTAGACGGTTCAGGCATCCGCATCGCGATCTCGTCCCAGATCGTGCCCCCGAAGTTTCATCACGGCCCGACGGCCGAGGAGACCATCATGCACCCGAAGTCTGCTCCCAACTTTCTCAACTTCTTGATTATTCTCAGCCTGCTTCTCGCACTCGCTCCGGCATTGATCGCACAGCCGGTGATCGTGTCGACGACGCAGAGCAACGTCGGCCCGCTGGAGCGCACGGATTGGATCGTTCAGGCCGGTCCGAGTCTGATCGATAGCTTTCGCATGACGCGATTGCGCAAGAATATTCCGACCCCGCAGCTCAAGGGCGCGGTTCTTTTCCTGCCTTCACTCGGAACCACTTTCGAGCTCTACGAGCAGCGCGACCCTCACCGCGGATTCGGCAGCGCGCCAGCGGAGTTTTTCGCCATCCGCGGTTATGACGTCTGGGGCTACTCGCCGCGCTTCGAAGGGATTCCAGCGGCTAGTTGCGAGGCCGGTCTATTCGATTGCTCGGCCTTCGCCGGTTGGAATATCCAATCCATGTTGGATGATATTTCTTTCGTTCGTGATCAGATCGAGTTGGAGAATCCCGGGACCGGGGTGGTCGCTGGCGGCCTTTCTCTCGGTGGCATCCTGGCGGTGGCGGTAGCCAATGATGATGGTGCGCGCTATGACGGCGTCTTCCCTTGGGAGGGCATGCTGCTTTCCAATGATGCCCAGGTTCTGGCCTTGAACGCCGCCTATTGCGCTGGCGTTGAAGCGCAAATCGCTGGTGGGCTGATCTTTGACGGCGTCGGTAACGGCATCTTCAAAGCGATCAATCAATATGCCGCTGGTGCGCGTGACGGGCTGAGCACGATCCCGCTTTTTCCGCCCTTTCTCACCAATCAGCAGGTCTTGATCGGCACGCTCACCCAGCCTGCTCCCGGACCGATCTCGGGGCCGGTGCCGAATTACATTCTGACCGCTCCGAATGCCGCTGGCGATGGCCTTGAATTCGCCTCGCAAAAGAAGTTGATCGAGAATGTGCTGACCGCGTTCAATAACTACACGCCGCAGCCGGTCGTGCGCGATATTTCCTGTTCGTTGGCGGGTGTGGAGACGGCTTATACATCGAATCTCGGGGCTTATACCGGCTCAGTGCTAATGATCGGAGGCGGTCAAGCTTTCGGCGCTTTCATGTCTGACCAGCTCAATGCCTTCACCGGCACTGCCGATAAGCAGCTCTTGGTGGAGCTGGATTTTGGTCATGTCGACCATTTCTTCACTCGCCAGCATCGCCAATTCGTCGAGCGGCCGATCCTCGAGTGGCTGCGCGAGCTATGGTGATCGCCTGACGGCACGAGCATCGCCGGCTCGGATAGAGTGCCGGCAATGGCGCTCTACCACCTGCTCGATCCTTTCTGGTCTCGCTTCCCATGGCCCGATCGCATCTCCGTCGAAGAGAAGGCGATCGGGCCAGTGACCCGTTTTCGTGTGGCGCGCAAATACTTCGGCCGCAAGATGATGGCGACGCATTGTTATGCGCTGGGCGATACGCTCATCGATTCGGCTTTTCCCGCGGCCCGGGCCGAAATCCTTGACATCGCCTCAGCCCGCGGACTGCGGCGCCTGGCATTGACCCACCACCACGAAGATCATGCTGGCAATGCCCAAGCGCTGCTGGCTGCTGGTCTCGAGGTGCTGGCTGGCGAGATGACCTGTCGGCTGCTGGCGCATGAGATGCCGCTGCCTTTTTATCAACATCTCGTATGGGGCCGGACTCGGCCGGTGCATCTCGAGCCAGGTCTTGGAAAGCGGGTGCTGCTCGGCGACTATGAAGCTGAGGTCATTCCGGCGCCTGGGCATGCCATCGACCAGAGCGTTTTCTTCGTGCGCGAGCAGGGATGGCTTTTCTCGGGCGACGTCTTCATTCACGAACGGGTCAAGATCTTCCGCCGCGATGAAGATTTTGCCGCTACGCTCGTCAGTCTCAGAAGACTCGTCGAGCTCGATTTCGACGCCCTCTTCTGCGGCCATCGGCCGCTGCGCACGGGCGGCCGAGAAGCGCTTGAGAGGAAGCTCGACTGGCTGCTCGAAGTCGAGGGCAAGGTGCGGCAGCTCGAGGGCAAGGGTGCCTCGATTCCAGAGATCGTGAAACGTCTGGGTCTTGAGCGTAGCGCCGGCTTCCGCCGGCTCTCGATGGGAGACGCTTCGGCGCACAATATGGTGCGCTCGATTCTTCGAGGCCCAGTGCTGCGTCGCGAAGTCAAGTCCGCTCTCGGCAACCCGGTGGGGTGAAATTCCGAGCCGTCCCGGAGGGACAAGGGAAAGTAGACAGGGAATTTATTCCCTGTCGTTTGGCCGTGCGGAGTCGGATTCCCAGCCTGGATGGTGGGGAAGAGATATACAACCCCGGTGGGGTTGGGGATTGTGGTGTCTGGTGACCCAGGGTGGCGCTTCGCTTACCCTGGGCTTTGTTGTTCAACCCCTTCGGGGTTCCCGAACCGGCTCTGAAAGAGAAGAATTCTGAAATCGAATTCTGCTCAGTTTGCTAGCGGCAGGCGGAAGGCCGCCATCTGCTCGGCGTTGCGGACCAGGAGCACGTCCTCCACCAGGGTCGGATGGTTCCAGGTCTTGCCTTCGAGGGCGGAGAAGCGGGCCAGCTCTTCGAATTTCTCGGGAGTCGCCCGGACCAGCGCCACTTCGCCTTTTTCGGAGAGCACGAGCAGCGCGTCGCTATCTGGCAGCAGGATCATCTGGCCGCTGCCGTAGCGCCCGCCTTTCCATTGGCGCTCGCCGCCTTCGAGCTCGACGGCGGCGAGAATGCGGCCGTCAAAGCCGTAGACGTGGCCTTTGTGGATCACGAAGTCGTTGAAATAGGGCTTCAGACTGAGCGAGGTCCAGCGTTGCTCGGCTTTCCAACCGCCGGCTTCTTGGCGCACTGCCAGGCGACGGATGCCGGCGGCTTCGTACGCGCTGATCAGCAGATCGCCGCCCGCGATCAGAGCCGGTTGGGTCATCGGGAAGCCACCCCACTCATGTTGCCAAAGCTCGCGACCATCCTGTGGTGCGAGGGCTCTAGTGCCGTGACCGCTCATCAGGAGGATCTGGGCAACGCCGTTAACAGTCAGAAGATGCGGCGAGCTATAGCCGCCGCTGCTGGGGCCGATCCAGCGTTTTTCACCATTGGAGGCATCATAGGCCACGAGTTGCCCGGAGGCTGCCACGATCACGGAATCGCCGAAGATCAGTGGTGAGCCGGAGAAGCCCCATTCCGGCACCTGGCGATCACTATCAGCGACGATATCGCGCGACCAGATCAGGGAGCCATCCCGGGCGTCGAGGGCGTTGAGGATGCCGGTGGCGCCGAGCGCGAAGACGCGACCCTGCGCCAGGACCGGCGTGGCGCGTGGGCCGGCGCCAGCGTTGCTTTCAAAAAAGCGCACAGGGTCACGATGCTGCCAGACGGGCTCACCGGTCCTCAGGGAATAGCTCGATACGACCTCTTCTTCGCCGCGCTGTTCTTGGGTATAGATCAGGTTGTTGGCGACCGCGATCGATGACCAGCCGGGACCGACAGGGCGCCGCCAGAGCTCGGCCGGGGGGGTCTGTGACCAGTCGGTGG
>JAOBYG010069772.1:0-11709 GCA_025403545.1 Epizoanthus stellaris | reverse complement strand
ATAACAGTGCCAATTAGTATTTTAATAGCACATGTGCTATTAGTGATTTAATTGCACGAATTAAAGAAAAATACACGATAAACTAACCAATCAGAGGCCAGTATTTTTTGTAGGTGTGCTATTAGAGAACTAATTAGTAATACCACTGTTAACAGGTATTACATAAATAGGTCGAGCTACTTGTACTCTACATTTTTAACCCAAATTGTAACCTTTTAAATCTTGTAAATTTTTAGACTGAAGAAGGCCAAACGGCCGGAACGTTTTTAATAAATCTTTTTGCACAGTAAGAAGTTGCCTGCCTCATCTACAAGTTTATACGTGGTTTTATATCTTCCCATATAACACTGTTTTGTGGTTTATTCTAGTAATCACAAGTTCTAAAGGATGCCATTGGTTAAACAGCTATTTATGTACATGATGTGACTTGAATCGTCTCGTTTGTTTCAGATACATCGCCAAGAACGTTTGCTGTAGCGAAGGCTACAGGAGGTACAACGACACGATTCCAGCATTTCTCCGCAACAGACCACAGCGGTTTGTAGACCACGTTACAGCTCGCATCAAGACAGCAACTGATGAGGAGGAAGATCTAACAGTGACAGAAGTTGAACCAGGCAAGTTCTCCGTGCAGAGTGGCACACAGAGAGAAAAACGCTACACTGTTACCTTTGGAGATGACACATCACTCCCATGGTGTGAATGTAAGGACTGGCGACGAAACAGGTTGCCGTGCAAGCATTTCTGCTCTATATTCACTAAGAAGCCAGCGTGGAATTGGGAAAGGTTGAGCCCAGCATACCGTAACAACCCACTTTTCAGCTTAGACGAGAAGTGCTTTCAAGATCAGAAGATAGAGCTTCAGACGCCAGAATCAGATGACTCGGCCGTGTCTACTTCTAAACCTGAAACATCTAGTCACAATAGCATTTCATCAAGCTCAACCATCCAAAGCCCACCATCGCGTAAACGTAAACCTAGATCAACACCGGTTCTACAGGCGGAGTGTGTAATGATGTTGAAAGAAATTACAAGTTCAGTCTATGAGATTAAAAGACCTGACTTGCTTGATCAACTTAAAGGAAAAGTGCAGGAGCTGTACTTTCTCGCTAAGGACCTACAACCCTCAGAAGATGGAGTAGCTATCAGAAAGGTTCCAACACCAACAAAGAAAAAGCGAATGGCTACAAAAACAACCAAAATGCACAAACTTCACAAGGCAACAGTCGGGCGACCCAAACACAGATACAGCGGAAGAGTAGGAATTAAAGCGGAAACTATGAGAAAAACATTGAAACGAAAAATTGATCTGTCTAATTCACGTGCTTCTCTCGATGATTGTCGTAAAAGAAAAAAGTGTGAAAGTTGTCCAGCTGGTTATCACACTGTCCAAGATGAATCTGACTTATCAAAGCCATCAACAACAACCAACTCTACAGGGAATGCCAAAAGTAGCAATGCCAATCCAAAGACATCAACAACAACCAACCCTACAAGAAGTGTCAAAGGTATCAATGTCAATCCAAAGCCATCAACCACAACCAACTCTACAGAGAGTACCGAAGGTAGCAATGCCAATCCAAAGCCATCAACAACAACCAACCCTTCAGGGAATGCCAAAGGTATCAATGCCAAAGCAAAGCCATCAACGACAACCAACCCTGCAGAGAGTGCCGAAGGTAGCAATTCCAATCCAAAGCCATCTACAACAACCAACCTTGCAGAGAGTGCCGAAGGTAGCAATGCCAATCCAAAGCCATCAACAACAACCAACCCTACAGGGAGTGCCAAAGGTAGCAATACCAATCCAAAACTATCAACAACCTTCAAAACCAGAGTGATTGCCAAAGGTACCACTCACCAAGGTAGTTGTAAGTTCACAGAAACAACAAGGGGGACACAGTGCACAACCAACAGCTTTTGTTTCATAGTACAACATGCATGCAGTCCCAGTAAAGTGATCAATTCCTCCTTTGTAGACAACGTGCTAGAAAAAGGAGATGCTCTTCACAAGGATTTCACCACAGCCTTAGGTAACTCTGGAAACAGACTTTCGCTAGAGGAAATTCAGCTAGCTTTCAGACATGCAGAGGACAACAGTCGTCCTGTGATAGAGTTCCATGAGATCATTGGTGGCGATGTGTTTGCAGAACATGCCGATCCTCCATTTGCTACAATAGAAGAGGGAATTAAAGAAGCCGTGATACACAACACAGGGGCTCTTCTTCGTTTCACCGAATACACAGTGGCAATCATGACATCTGATTCTGGGAGACTAATTATGTTCGACCCACACGCAAGGAACAACAGTGGATATGTGGACGGAGCTGGAGTCGCCCTGGTGACAAGTTTTCATTCTGTAAGATCATTCGTAGAGTACATCCGGCAGTTCATACGATGTGGCGGTAATGAAGAAAGTCCGACAACGCATGAAAATGACATCCCTTTGATTCATCGTTCCTTTGAGATGCTTCCTCTATCGATAACAACATTGAAAGATCAGGTTTGTAATGACATGTGTAGAAACAATCTAAATTATGAGAGAACGGTCAAATATCATAAGTGTAACCTTTAAGAATTTAACTATAACATTTTCGATATTATTTTTGTTTTGCCATTTTTTATTCTCTTTGTTGAAATTGGAGTCAATTAACATGAAGTTTTGAGAGTTCTGTGAGTTTAACCTCTTTGATGATCACATAGATCCAAACATGCCAACATACATCACAATAATTATAATATTTAAAATAATTATAATAACAATCAACTGTATTTAAAGTGGGTGGCACGTGACAGTTGAAAAATGCAGAACTTGTGGCCCCCTAAAACCAAATATGATAGGTCAATATGATATCATTACAAGTTCATTTCAAATAACCAATTATATTATATATGTCTATTCTCTTTATCTATATCTATTTATTTATGTACGATAAGTCCGAGCTAAGGTATACAAAGAACAATTTTTTTTAAAAGTTACGGCAAAAATTAACTAAGAAAAATTAAAATCTTTAAGATCCTTATTACTTGTAGAAATATATTTAAAAAGTCCACTTCTAAAGCAGAGATTCGGCTTTCTTGTTCTTGTTTGCAAGAATGCTCATCCTACTTCAGCCAGTGTCTAGTATATCGATCTCTATTACTCTATCATTTTAGGACATCTTTTGTTATCTTTTATTGTGCAACTGTTAGCAACATGTAACATTTGTAAACACCAAAGTATGGCACTTCAAAATGTTACAACTTACAATAATATTAGTAATTTAGAACATCAACAGTTTTTTTTACTTATATCATTTTCTTGAAGGATGACATTGTTCTCTATGAGGATGAAGTGATCGTGGAAGGTTTCAACATCAAAATCACCAAACAGGACATGCAGACACTACAGGATGGCTGTTGGTTGAATGACCAGGTAACTTATCTTTCTTTATAATAGGGCTTCTGCTTCATGACTTATTTCATAAAAAATCCTATGTTCGGTGACTGTTACATCCTTTTTTTAGAAAAAATCAACTGGCCAAACAACATGGAAGTAAATTCAGAAAATGTCTCTAGGAATAAAGAGCTGTTACCAAAACCGTTGTGAGGAAGATAAAACTAAATAAAACTGCAGGGGGTAATTTCAACCTCCCCTCCTTTCATAATTTTAAACTAAAAAAATATTACTCTCTTATGACAGGTTATCAATTTCTATATGGAGTTGATTAATCAACGAAATGCACAGGTAAGAACAAATACTTGTAAAAATGAGCAAATTGGTACATGGTATGTCGCCCCAACAATTTTAACTTGCATTCATATCCATACTCAAGTCTACAGGACTACCAGCATGCAGTACGCTCTTTCAGTTCATTTTTTTTATACCAAGCTATCCAAGAGCGGGGCAGAGAAGGTTGCAAAATGGACAGCAAAGGTATGCAATATATAAATGCAATTGCCAATGACATAGTGGTATTTATCTCAACTATAAAATTATCTAAGTAAATGAAATGGAACCCTGACTTAGAAAAACGTCTGTATGGAAACGTCACTCTTACAGCAAATTTTTCTCGTACAAATAAAAGTTTAAGTTATATGTCAGTAGTAATTTTCTTATTTCGAAACCCCTTTAATCTTGGACGTGTTGTTTGTGACTGGATTAACAGGATTCAACAAAAAGTTACTTTGAACATTTACAAGAAAGAAAGTCAAACTGATGCAAACTTCTTTCAGTGCTATAATTATACCTGTTGCTTGTACTAGGCTAAATGTGACGTTATCATGAAGACTGTTTTTATACAAAGGCCCGAATGGGATAAGGTCCCTCTTATAAAAACACACTTCCGGAAATCTATGAGCAAAGATTGCCAATTAGTATTCCAATAGAACATGTGCTATTAATGATTTAATTGCACAAATTAACGAAAAATACACGGTAAAATAACCAATCAGAGGTCAGTATTACTTGTATTGTGTGCTATTAGGATTTTAATAACACAGATCTTGATCCAGTGTTTCACTGGGTATCAAGGTTATGCATATGACCAATATATGATAACAAGATTGGCTGCTGATAATAAATTACGAATTAATGAGTTTGATAATTATAAATACAAAGTTCTCATATATACATATCTATATATTTTATAAAGTTTATGACAGATAAACATCTTTGGATATGACAGCATATTCATTCCTGTACACCTCCCAGGCCACTGGACACTTGGTGTAAGTAAATGCAACCTACAAAAATATGTTCAGTAATTTTACAAATATCAAATATAATCTGAATTAGATGTACATGTAGTTTCAAAACATTTAGATTGTCTCTTCCTGGATTTGACATATAGGTAATACCCTGTTCAGTTTTGCACTTTTTAACTATTTGCAAAGTGATCAGAAGGGGAAAATAAACCACTTGTAGCTCTGTATGGGAAACAGTGTGGGCCTGTGGGGGGGAGGGGGGACTCCCATATGAACGTGACAGGGATGCTAATCAAATTGAACTCCTAAAAGGTACTAATAATCAGGGTGTGGCTCAAGCTAATTCTACCCCTAAAGGGCATTTGAATTTTATAATTTTATTTTTAAATCCTCACCATAGGGCCAGATAAATTTTATCAAAAATTAATATGCAATTTTGGTTGCACTATAAATATACATATCTTATTAGACAGTTTAGTGTGTAGTATGGCTGGATATATTTACGAGTTGTGCAGTACTTTAGCAAGCCTGCAGGGCAAGCCGAAATACAAAGGACGAGTAAAAATTTCCAACAATACTTCACACTACACTGTCTAATAAGATATTTATTATACAACTGTATTCAAGATACTACGATTTTCCGAATATTTCCGGAGACCTTCCACACTCTTCGGAAGATATACCATTTTTCAAGATTTCCAAATACTTTCTGAATCATTTTAGAATTATTTTGCCCTGTTAAAGAACTCCCCAAGATTTATGAAGATACTCGAATGTTTTATGAACATTTTCTGAAGATTTCCAAAGATTGTCCGAAAATTTCTTGGAATTGCTTCGCAACATTTTCGGATCATTTCTGAACTTTTTCGAAAATTTCCGAAGATTTCTGAAGATGTTCTGAAGATCTACAAATCCCTCCGATGTTTTCTCAAGTAATTTGCCTAACATTTGTTGCTATAGTAACCTCAAAACTGGTTTACTACTATACTTCCTACTATACAAATAACCAACCTACAGTACGAATATCGCAGGATATTTGTACTCCTCTCAGTTCCTCTCTGGAGGTTATTTGGACTCTACTGAGTCAGTTGTATAATAAGGCCAAATACTGCTCAAATACCCAACCCTTAGCTAGCAAGAGCAAACAAATGTTCTACATCTGCCCTGCCTCCCCCTCCAGCTAAACACTGATTGGTGCATTGCATATCTCCTTGTTTTGTCATGGAGGAGGAGGATAGTGGGGGGAAGGGTTATAGAGGAATGGGAAAATTACATTTTGAAAATACAGCATGATTTTCTGGAAATTTTAAGATAACTTTAAGCAGGTTTTTGGTAACCTCTTTGCAGCTTTGTAATACTTTTGACATGAGTAAGAGTTATTTCTCTTATAGATGGTTAGCTTCAAAATGAAGAAGATACATGTATCATATCTTGACTCGATGCACGGATCAAACACACAGTTCTTCAGCAACATAAGGTAATTTAAGGCCTTTGACTTATATGTTACACAACATTTTGGGTTCGAGCATCAAATTATTTGGTCATTCCAATTTATTTTGCTAGTACAAGGGAAAATCAAGGTTTCTACATCTGAGGTAGTGATAGGTGATCATTTCGATTGTGTAGGTAATGTCTATCACTGCCTCAGCTGTGGATCTTAAAAGATCACTGTTACAACATTAGACTCATTTTCAGATAAATATCTGAATTGCAGAATTATGTAAAAGTGGAATTTTCAGCTGCAGATGGTGGTCTCAACGAACACTGCTAATTTTTAACTCATACATGTAGATTATGTGCAAGCATAACCGAGAGTTATTATTGAAGCCAGAAGGGAGAAATGTCGCTCGATAAAGCATAAATATTTGTGCATTTAATATTATTTTGTTTTAATTGACATTTGTACTGAAAAATATATATTTACTAAAATATTAATCACAGTAGCTTAGATATTAAATTATCTAATTATTAATTATGGCTTGTTAGAAGTTACCTGGAATTTGAAGCCAGGAGAAGGGGCATTCCATTGGATGTGACAAGCTGGACATACAATGTTCCAAAGGTACGGTACTTCGCAATCAATAAATCTAAAATGGATAATAGCATGAGTATGAGAGTGATGGTTATAATAATAATAGAAATACAAACATAATTAAATGTGTACCCTATAAATGTTTACAAGCCAATTTTAAGACTTGTTTTTGACAAAAAATATAAGTTGTTATTTATAAATTTAGTTATAAATGTTATGTTCATTTTTTCCAGGACATACCTATGCAGGAAAACTGCTGTGACTGTGGCATGTTTGTTTGCATGGTAAGTTATAAAGTTGGTGCTGAAAGCAACTTTTATTATTTATTATGAAAAAAATGTCTTACCAACACACATTAAAATACAGTATAAGCCTGTCTCTTATGTGCTATTTTTCACTCCTTCCTCATCATTCATATAACCCCTCTCTATAATTACCCAATTTAATGTGGGTGATGATAGCAATTAATTGATAACTCAATTAGCACTAATTGCAAAAACATTTGCATAATTAGTTTCTTCTTCTATATGATAAAATTGAGTCAAAAGGGTACAGAAACCATGAATTAAAATTAATGCTCTCCACAATTTTGCAATATTTTTTGTACATACCTCATCCAGCCTAAAGGCAGGTAAATGGGCAGACTGGTTGTATTAGCTAAAATGTGATAGTGCTACAGTAGGACTAACTATACAAGTCATTATAAATATTTTTACTGAACAACTGAAACAAAATGATTGACAAAAACAAGAGAATGAAATCATATGGGGGAAGGGGTACTGAGAAAGGGTTTTAAAACACAAAGCAGAAAGTACCTAAAAGTATGTGTTATGAAAACCACCAACTGTATTTATAAGTATACTATTGAATCACAAACATTTGCATTTCCTACTCAAATTAATATATTACACAGTCTAGAATTACATATACAAGTATTACTTGGACTTACTTTAAATCAATTCAAGTACTAACTGGCAGTGCTAACAGTTCTGTTTCTAAATTTATAGTTTGCAGAGTATTTCTCAAGAGGAATATTTCCGACATTTAATCAGGTAACCTGCTTTTATTCAATGGTAATCTGCCAAGTATTATATAATGTGTAAATTCATTTAGTAAAAGTACATTTATTTATTACATGGCTGAGTAATTCACTTGCTATGATAGGCCAATTTGAGATCTGTAACTTACAGTACAGACCCAACATACTAGCATTTAGCCATATAATAATGTTCACTCTTATTAACTGTGTTAGCTCAGTCTGTAGTGTAATGGATCCTTGTTCTTTTCTTCCTTCTGCTCTGCACTTGGGCCATAATAAGGAGAAAAAACATGGTCCATAACTTATACAGCAAGGAGCACTCAGTTAAAAAGAGGTATGTCATGTACCTGGTGTTTGTATCCATTGACCAGTATTAACATAATTCCTTGTTTTCTCTTTCAGAGTGACATACCATTCCTAAGAAGGAAGATGGAAAATGAAATAGAAAACAAATACATTTAACCCTTTCAGCAGCTAAAACCCCCAATTTGGCACGTTTTTGGCTCAGCCATTTTTCACCCAATTAATCTCACAGATACAACTAAGCTGTAAACACTGAAACCAAAAATACTGAAAGCCAAGTGCTTTATTGTGTTAGCCAAACAACCTATTAATGACAACTCCAACTATAACAAAAAAGTCCTACATGTACATGCAGCTCCAGGTCTTCAGAAATCAAATGACCACTGTCCACATTTTCAGGATTGATCTCTCATTACAAATTAAACTAGATCAACATTCAAGCTCAGTTGTTTTATAAGGGACACAAGCACCCTACAACCTTCACAGACAAGAAAAGTTGGTTATAAAATTCAGGGGCTAGGCCCATATATTTCAGCTACAATATTATTTTCATGTAAAACATTCCAACTTTAATGCCCAAAGTGTTTATAAGTAACTTCATTCCTTCAGGATGCAATTAAGCCTGATTTAAAAAAAATGTGCATGTGTTTGCTCTGATGATCAATTTAGTTGAGTATTGGAACTTCTAGCCGATGTGTGTGTATCTACTGATTGGGCACACTATCAGTTCTTGTTAACTGATTGCCACAATTACTGCAGCCCAAACAATGTTACCTTTAAGAAAAATCATGAGCTTTGCAACTTGTTGGCATTTTTACAATTCAGTACATGTATATATCATCCATGTAATTACTGTACATGTCATACAAATAAATTGAAATGCCTATTTCTTGGAACTTTAATAATTTCAGTGAGATTAAGTCATTAACTTGTTTGGAAGGAAAAATTACCACTTTTGGGCCAAAGTAGAAAAATGCTTTCTACATTGAACTGGCTAAAAAATGTGGAAATAACTTCAGAAATATTTTATTAATTCAAGAACAGCTGCCGGTAACATTTTTTGTGAAAAGAAATAAAACACATGTATTAAGAAAAGAAAAAATCTGCAGAGGATCTGCAGAGGGGATCATTCTTACCCTGCTCCTTATATATTTTAGGGTTAATTTGTCCTCATTTAGTCACCTGAACTGCAATGGTACCATCTAGCCAGGTCGTCAATAAATCTATAGATGGTGCAGTTGCAGTTCAGGTGACCAACAAATGTACACAACACAAGATTGTTTTCAGCATCAGTTTGTGATACATCATGTATCTATTTTTTAAAGTAAAACAATTGATTCTAAGTTCTTAAATTGTCACAAACCCTCTCATTTCTCTAGAAGTTAACTGTTTAATTTGTTCTCATTTATTCACCTGAACTGCAATGGCACCATCTAGCCAGGTCGTCAATAAATCAATAGATGGTGCAGTTGCAGTTCAGGTGACCGACAAATGTACGCAACACAAGATTGTTTTCAGCATCAGTTTGTGATATCGAATAAAAATTTCAGCTTTTTCAAGGCAAAATGATTGATTCTCCGTTCTTAAATTGTCACGAAACCTCTCATTTGTCTAGAAGTTAACTGTTTAATTTGTCCTCAATTAGTCATCTGAACTGCAATGGTACCATCTAGCCAAGTCGTCAATAAATCAATAGATCTGATGGTGCAGTTGCAGTTCAGGTAACAGTCGGTGACCGACATTTAATCAGACAATCACATCACAAGATTGACTTTGGCGTCAGTTTGGAATACAGTGTGTATGTTATCAAAATTTCTGCTTTTTCCGGTGAAAAACTTCCACAAACCTTGTATTGTACATTCACAGAGTTACTCGAAGTTACTCTCAATAAACTCTTTAATTCGTCTTTATACAGTTACTTCAGAGCCCTCAAGTCTCACACATTCCACGTGAGACTCATGCATTTAGCCTTAGACTCACACTTTCTAACTTGATTTTTTTTATATATTTTCTGTAAGTCTCACACATTTTTATTAAAATCTCTCACCATATATTCTCCATAATTTCAAGCTCATTTCCCGGAAATCTTAAGAAAGTTCACGTATATCATTTCACGAAACTTCAGAGCTCTGTCAACTGAACTGGAAAGGTGTCATCTAGCCAGGTCGTCTATAAATCAATAGATGTAAGATGGTGTAGTTGCAGTTCAGGTGACTGACAAATATACACCACAAGATTATTTTCAGCATCAATTTGTGATCAGTGATATCTAATCAAAATTTCTGCTTTTTTATAGTAAAATAATTAGTTCCAAGACCCATAAAATTGTCACAGATCCTAGAATTTGTCTCAAAGTTACTCTTAACTCAATGCCCTTAAGTCTAATTCGTCTTCGTACAGTAACCTGAACTGCAATGGTACCATCTAGCCAGGTCGTCAATAAATCAATAGATGGTGCAGTTCCAGTTCCGGTGACTGACAAATGTACACAATACAACATTGTTTTTAGCATCAGTTTGTGATATCTAATCAAAATTTCAGCTTTTTCAAGGCAAAATGATTGATTCTCCGTTCTTAAATTGTCACGAACCCTCTCGTTTGTCTCGAATCTAACTGTTTTTAAAATTTGTTCTCATTTAGTCACCTGAACTGCAAAGGTACCATCTAGCCAGGTCGTCTATGAAATCGATAGATGGTGCAGTTGCAGTTCAGGTGACTGACAAATATACAGTTTTAGCATCAGTTTGTGATATCTCATCAAATCTTCTGCTTTTTCGAGTTAAAAACAGTCCCTTAAACTTACATAAAACTACAAGAGCAAACCCTGAAACACACAACAAACTATGGCATATTTATCAATATTTAATACAATTGATTTCTCCAAACTCATACAAAACAATTAAATGAAATAACAACATGAAAGCTGAGTAAGTACAGTCCTCGCCCGACAAAAATTAGTTGTTGATCGAGCAGAATTTCTCTTCGCAGCGAAGTACAAAATGCACACTATCACTTCAAAATACAAGTGAAATCCTACTTACGAACCCTGCCTCTGGAATCTGTAGTTACTCTTTCCGACTATAATACAAAAGCTCGATAAAGTTTGGATCGCTTCAAGAAAAATTCAACAAATTCAGCTACATGACAAAATGGCGGATACTTTTGCAACAGAATGCGTCATCGTTTGCGCGAGAGTTGCATTGTGGGATGTAGAATGAGAACGAGGCAACAATATAAGGCGCGGCTGCGTAGCTATATAATCGTAGGTTTGCAAAATTAATCGGGGTTTAGCTAATCGGTCCACTAATCGAGGTTTGAACAACTCGTTTTTAACCACGGATTAACTAATCCGAGGTTAAGGAATTTAACCCACGATTAGACTTAATCCTGGGTTAACTTAATCGGAGTTTTGAACAACCGGCCCCTGGAAATCCAGCTTGCCGTATAATAAATACTGTTACAAGATTTCCAGGGGGAATTGTCCCAGATCTGCCTAAAAACTCTTCCCCATAAATATACTTGGGGCTGCCACAGTGGGCCCCAAATGATTCTTCCTTGCTACAGCCCTGTAGAAAATATATGAAAAGGAAAGAAAGACAAAAGCTTTCTTGCTGCCAAATATGTTGCTATGCTAATTTCTCCTTACTAG
>JAOBYG010069661.1:0-11713 GCA_025403545.1 Epizoanthus stellaris | reverse complement strand
GCACCGTCGGCTTCCATTGATACCAGCTTTCAAAGCTGACGGAACTACCGACGTTAAATAGAAGTACCTTTACCTTTTTTTAATAGATCTGTTCCATTTCGGATTACTATACTTGAACGAACTGCCATGGCTCTAGAATGTCTCTTAGTGTAACGTATGTCGTAGGTGTGAGTCAAACCACGCGGTAAACTTGGTTGCCAATAGCATTACGGTTGATGAAGCTCCCCTAAAATATACAACCCACCTACTTGTAATACTGGAAGTGGTTGCAAGGAACATGACGAAAACAACCAAGATTTAGTGTCGCCTGTGTCAGTGATTAAAAAATGAACCTTAGACAAACAGCACATTACCAGCAAGGTACAACACAACAACAATTAAAACAAAACAAAAATCCCCGAAGTATTTTTACAAATTCTTTCCTGAATGGTCGACTCATTGTCGCATAAATTATGGGGTTTATGGCACTGCTTGCAAAAGCTGGAAAATTGTAAAAAAAAGTTTTCATATTTGAGAGCAGAATCTCCTATTATTAGAAAAAGGTTCAAAATGCCAGCAATAAAAACCGGAAGCCAACAAAAGAAGAATCCGACCAACACGACTGTTAATAATTTTGTAATTCGGGCTTCTTCCACACCATAAGCAGAGTGTCCTTGTGACGATAGTGTTACTACGGCGTTGTACTGACGAATGGTTTGATAAATCTTCACGTAGCACGCAGCGATAACTAGACTTGGAACAATTATGTAGGCACTGTGCACCACGCTGAAGAAAATGAATGCATTTGTTCGGCCGGCAAGCTCTGGGACGCAGTTTGATGGATTATAAGTGCTTTCTTCAAATCGGATTCCTGCAACGGGAAAACCAACACCAAGTACAACTGTTGTTACAATCCACGCACAAACCGCCATGGCTCTAGAACGTTTCTTGGAGTAAATGGTACGGTATAGCGCGGGCCTAGCTACTCTGAAATATCTGTTAATTGCCAACAGCATCACGGTTAACAGTGAAATTCCTCCTAAAATATAGCTGCAAAATCCTAATATTTGACAACCATAGTCTCCTGCAATCCACGCCTTTGCAATAGTGGAAGCTGTTGCAAGAGGCATGTCTAAAACAGCCATGAGTAAATCGGTGAGGGCCAGTGAGAGTACGAAGTTGTTAGTAACTATTCGGCGAAGTGAAGGATTTCTGTACCACGCCAGACAAACCAGCGCGTTACCTACAAGGGCTGTAATATCCAGAACCAGAAAGATGCACGACTCGACAGCAATCAAAGCAATCCCTTTAGATGTAACAGTCACTGAAGCATTGGTCTATGTGTTGAGTTGTTCAGTGATGTTCATTGTGCACGAAGAACGTTTTGTTGTAGTCAGTAAATACGGATTGAAAATATACGCACTGGATTTCTCAGTCCCTTTCTTAATATGGGATAAATGGCAATATTCTGTAGTCAAATCTACAAAACATCTAAAAATATATATAGCATAAACAGGAAAACGTTTAAATATTAAATAGCGGTAGTTAGAGCGCTCTGTTCGTACTTATTACAAGGAAGTGAGCAGACCAATAACGAACCCCTGTTACGATAAAGCTTTCTTGTAGAATGACGCAACGATCAATATCTTGTCATTCACTTTTGACGGTGTGGAACACGCTGGATTCATCTTTGACAGCTCCTGCGGGTATATGTTGTTTCTGTATACCAAACTGTTTTTATAGCAACTGACGCAAAATTTACCTTATAAACATACCGTTTATACCAAGTAAACGATTTTTCTCCTGTTCCTTGCAAATCAAAGTACCTTATTACAATTCAAAATAGTTCGATTGATTTACCTTGGATACTTTCGCCAGTGATATTTTTTACTTTCACTGCAATATTTCACCTTTGTTATTAATATTGTCGTTAAGTTTTAAAACATCGGATGAACAAAATCGGTTGACCAGGAGTTGTTGGCCCGATTTTAGTTACTATAAACAACTATATAGGATTATAATTTACTAACTGGATGAAATTATTTAAAATTGTTTGTGCTCATTTTAGGATTTTCGCTGTTTATCTATCAACCTGTCAACATCGTGGAATGACATGGCAGAAAAAACCGAGGCTGCTCTTGTCATAATTTTTTCATTAACCCGCATTGGTACGTCAAAGCGGTAAGTGTTTCACTTATGTTACCGCTGTACAAAACTCGTGACAAAATCTTGTTGAATTATTGTAAGGCCACACGGAAATATTTACGAAAATGTTCGTTTTGCTGCTGATCAAAATATCACCTCACCCAAAATACAGGGCCTTATATCTCTGTATGGTATTCACGAAAATTTTTGGTATTTGATATTTTTGTTCATGTAGTATGCAAAATATTGAGCTTAACAACCCATGAGTATCCTTAATATGGAATGCCAGCAAAGATTTTCTGCCCTGTTGCGTGGAGTACCGCAGACACGTTCAGGCATCCTTCTCGCGATCGTGAATCGTCAATTTTCCAGCAGGCTGGTTTCTCAGGTTTCTCAGACAGTTTAATACTAAAATTCCGGCTGAAATGTTGGGGCGCATTACTGTCTAATGGTAACCGTTGTTATATAATAGTAACATTATTGACTGGGTACGGTAGGGTAGGTTTAGATGAATGTTAGAATTTCACAGACTTTGCATATTTGTGTCTTTCTCTGAATTATGAAATGAAAAAGATTATATTACTGATACAAGCGGTGATAGACTTTCCAGCGCTCGTGCTTTGCGCTCAATATTTTTTTCTTGCATGGACACTTTTTTTCTGATCTGCGAGTCGACTGGCGGCAAGTCTAAAGCGATGATTACGCAGAGGACTGCAGGCAAATTCGAAATATATATCTAAGATGATTTTTAAGAACATCACTCCTGACTTCTCCCCGGACAGCGAAATTTGTTGCATTTTCTCTTGAAAAGTACTTGATTTTGAACTGCTGTAACTTCCCACTGCTTGGTCGGATGGAGACGCGATAAAAAGCATCGGAAGCTCCGTGAAAAAGAAAATAATAAAAGTGCCAAGGAAATCAGGCTTTCTCCAGCGCATCTAGTTCAAAAATGCTTGTAAAGAGCGCGCATTTTGGCCTTTTCCGACACCGCCGCAGTTTGCGGCTTTATGTTCAAAATAGCCACTTTTGCATGTTTTGAAAAGCACATATCGCCTTGGATTACACAATCAAAACACCGGAAACAGCCTCTTCACTCAGTCATGAAACAAAATGCAAGCCATGTTAATTTGTTCTATGCATAGACCTACAGCTAAAATTTGTCTTACACCCACCACCCCCTATATAGGACGCCTCCCATGCAGCAACTTGCATGATGAACGTTCTTAAAAATTAGCTTAGGTATATACAAAGTCAAAATGTGCCACATGGGGGGGAGAGACTGTATGTTGTGCATTTAACACAATTAATGGTTGAAACAAGGATCGCTCTTTAATTCTCACTCTAAACGCTGAGATATTCCAACAGATTATAGAGAAATATCAGAATGATATGTTTTCGTTCTGCTATAGGATGCCATACTGTTACCATGGCAACGAAATACCTCTAATATTAACCTTTAGAATGCCAAAATACAGCAATTTCTCAAAATCTACTCGATAACGTTGTGTTAAATTTTGTAGGAAGTGATATTGGTACTGGAACATGCTTTCAAAAAGTATGAGGCAAATCTGACAGACGGCAAAAGTTAAGGGGTTCAATACCTAAAAGTACTCTGTGTCACTTTTCTTGAAACGCCTTTGTCAAGAATGTTTGATTTTGCATAAATAATTTTTCCGAACTTTTAATATTTAATTTCGCAAAATTTAAGGTATCAGACGTAGTTTAAACATCTCATGTACTTTTTTGCTTATTTAGGGTTGATTAATTAATCCCTATAAAAGTATATATTTTCTGAAAGCCTAATTAATGTAGAATTAGAAAATATCGTGTACAATACGATTAAATGTAACCGGAATTTGTTAAAGCCGGCTGTTTGAGAAAAAAACGGACTTGTAGTTTGGACTCTCATCTCAAAAACTATTGAAAGCCTTGATACGGTTTAGACACCATCTGAAAGCGCGAACAATGTCACTATGAAAACGTGCCAGGCTTTCTCGTTTTAGCCCATATTTATTATATTATTGAATTACAACGTTGAAGTTGTTCCCCCTCGACGAACGGCACTTCGTGCCAAATATATTCTAAACTAAACGGAGAAAAAAATCGCTGGCACTCGTTTATAGTTCACATATTTGGTTAGCTCTGTGCAAAATTTGTTGTCAGTAGGTTCAATAGTTTTTTAGATGGACCTCCGATAAAATTGATCAGAAAGTCGTAGATTAGAAATCGAGAAACAGCACAAAAATGAAATGAACGCCGAAATGTATTTGTTTGCACAGGATTAATTAATTACACGCCCGTGTATCTTTTCTTCCAATGAGAGCGCGAATGTAATACAATTCTGTCAAAATTACTTTCCAGACATTTTTTTTATCATAATAGTGGTATTATTGATTCGCTCGAAAGTTTACCTCCAATTTACTGAAAGTGCCCGTACGACGAGTTAAATTTTTAGTGGAAGCGCACGTTCTCATTTCATTGAACGAAATAAGTGCCAGACACTGACAAACAGCAAACGCGGGGGAAATCGACAAGATGGAGAATGGACAATGCCACAGCAGAAAATAACTGAAATAAACCGCTTAATCCAGCCTTTATAGCGAACAAATCTTTACTGGATGCAATGGGCAAATATGGCTGAGTTTTAAGTGTTTTATTTGTTGTTCCTGTAGAATTCACGTTAAAAGTCTTAAAAGCCTCATTGCAGTTTCTATCTGATTTTCTTCGATCTATTCAGGTTCGATCGAAATTATTTTGCAACTTAGCTGGATCTCAATACATCCAATCGCCAGCAAATCGCTCTGCTATAGGATGCCATACTGTTACCATGGCAACGAAATACCTATTATTAGCCTCTAGAATGACAAAATACAGTAATTTCTCGAAATCTACTCGATAACTTTTTGTTAAATTTTGTAGGAAGTGATATTGGCACTGGAACATGCTTTCAAAAAGTATGAGGCAAATCTGACAGGCGGGAAAACATTTAAGGGATGCAATACCTTAAATTACTCTATGTCACTTTTCCTGAAACGCCTCTGTCAGAAATGTCTTATTTTGTGTAAGATAATTGTTCAGCTTCTAATATTTAATTTCGCAAAATTTAAAGAAAAGTTATCGAGTAGATTTTGAGAAACCCTAGTATTTTGAAAACATTAAGGTGGTTTTGTAATGTCAATGGTTGCCATGGAAACATATTTAGAACATTTTTGTACCCCACATGTAGTAATGAGTTAAAATAAGAGTAGTCCCCTATTAAGATTGTGAAACTGTGTTAGGACACCTTAAGTAAACTATAATAATATATTAGCGAAGTCATTGGATTTTCTACTGTTATGGGATGTTTCTCAGTACAGCAGCATACTATCCCAAAATATTTTAGTTGCATAGCGGCTCTATTGTCTCTTGTTGTGATCAGCCACAAAGCAGCTCCTTTGTTTTCAGATGGATAGGTTTTCTGTTAAGGTGTTGGTTGTTGTTGTTATAACTATTGTTTCGTTATTCAATCAGGTTCAAGTAGCTGCTATATGACCCTAATATTTTGGAAGTACTTTTTAATACTGCTTTCTAGTGCCTTGTATACAAGTTAAAAATAAGTTCTAATTTGTAATGATGGTGCTCCGTAGTAACTTTCTACTGAAGATCGTTGTGATCCTTTATCATTCCAACAGAAAACGGAGAAGACGGACATCTAGAAGACTGTATTTAGGAAACTTATGCTTAAACTCGATATTATCCACAGCATGTTATAATTTGTGTTCGAAGCTTTAATTCATAGCTACAGGTGAAGAAATATCTGTTCAGCACAGTTTCGTTTTGTGTTACAATACTGTTGCTTTGGCTACAGCCTGCTAATTCAGCCGCGTCACGTCGGGCGCGCAACGGACTAGGCTCGATCGCGAATATGCTTTGCTCGAACGAGACGTCTGACATCCCATACTGATGACGTAATCCCGTCCTGAGTCAGGATGAAGCCGCTGATTGGCTATTTCAGATAAATGTATGTTAATTTAGAAAGTCGATGTAAGTTTAAAAATAATAAATTTTGATGAAAATTATAGGTTGATAGCAATTTTGTTGTGATAGTTTGTGAAAATATATCTTACATTCCAGAGATCATGAGTACGTCATCAATATGGAATGTTGACGCTCATGAATCAGACGTCTCAGTCGGGCGAAGCAAATTCGGGCCTAGTCACGTTGCACGCGCGACGTGAGGTGGCTGAATTAGCAGGCTACTTTGGATACGGGCAACCAAAGGCAGCCAAACGTAAACATAGGAAGTCGTTTCATGGAGAGGATAATTCTACAAAAGTGGAGGAATCTTTACTGGAAGATGTATTGAGATATCACGATAAGCTAGTGGCCACGAAGTATTTTCAGAAATTCAGTTCTGAATGGTCGACTCATTGTTGCATATATTATAGGATTGATGACACTGCTGGCGAAAACTGGAATAGTGTAATAAAAGCTGTGGTATTTGAGAGCAGTGTCTCCCATTACGGGGAAAAAATTCAAAATGGCAGTGATAATTACAGGCAGCCAACAAAGATAAAATCCAGTCAAGACAACTGTCAGTAGTTTTATCATCTTTGCCTCGTCCACTCCATAGGCTGAGTGTCCTCCTTGTAACGATGGCACAACGGCGGTGTTGTGCTGACGAATGGTTTGATAAATCTTCACATAGCAGACAGCGATAACTACACTAGCAATAACTAAGTAGAGAGTGTGTATAACATTAAAGATTATGAACGTGCTTGTGCTGGGAAAAAACGGAAAGCACCAGGTTGGATTAATAAGATATGTTTGAAATCTTATTCCTCCGACAGGGAAACCAACGCCACTTACAACTGCAGTTACAATCCACGCACAGACTGCCATGGTTAATACTGAACGTTTCTTGGAGTAGATGGTACGGTACAGCCGAATAGGTCTAACCACACGGAAATATCTGTTGATTGCCAATAGCATCATGGTTAACAATGAAGTTCCTCCTAATATAGAGCTGCTAAAACCATATATTTGGCACCCATAATCTCCTGCGATCCACTTGTTTGCAATGGAAGAAGTTGTTGCAAGAGGTATGACTAAAACGGCCATTAGTTGATCGGTGAGCGCCAGTGAAATTATGAAAATGTTTGTGATGGTGCGAAGTGAAGGATTTCTGTAGAAAGCGACACAAACCAGTAAGTTTCCGACAAAAGCAGTAAGTTCTAGGATGATGAATATGCTGGACTCTATGACAATGAAAACAGTATCCCTAGACGAGCTTGCCACTGACGCATTGGTTGAATGTCTTGAATGATCGAGCTGTTGACTCGGGTTCATTTTGCCTGGAAGAGATTATGTTGTTTAAAAATGTTTCCAGTTCTCTCGTTATTCTCCCAATATTCTGTATTCACAACAGGTAAAATGTTTCCTTACTAAAGAGAGCTAGATTGAACTCAATTTTCGTACTTCTGGTAAGGAACTGAAGAGATGAAAAACACGATAAAGCTTTCCAGTATGAGGCAGCGGTAAATGCATCTTTACCTGTTGAAGTTGGATGGAGTGGAACATTCGAGATTCTCCATCGCGCTTTGTATTTTAAAGGTTAATGTAGGATCCGGTTGGTAAGTTTTTTTAATTAATGTCAGTAGCTGCCAACTTTTAATTTGATAGTAGCTTATTGTGGGTGGCATTCATTGGAGAAAATTTGCAAGAATAAAGCTCAACGATAGCAGAAGTCAAATGTTGAAATTGTATCATATATGGAACAACACTACTGAAAAAACGAGATGGCAGACTGATCAAATTAACGTTTTCTTCGAATCTGAAGCCCGCAAGAGCGTAATGTAATAACAGCTCTTCCTTTCATTTGTGTAATAGTGCCCGCAATAAAATACAGCAATTTCGTATTTTTGAAAACAAATAACAATATGTTGACATGGAGCGGCTACTAAAGAACTGAAAATCAATAATGAAAATATATTTTTTTGTTTCCGTATTAAATTATTGACAGATAGCGTAAAAACGCTGGCTTGGCAATTAACAAAAATATATTAAAATATATGTATCACGAGAAAGCCTGATCAAGCCTTGGTGCATGTTTGTGTAATTACTGTGATGCTAGAGTTTGAAAGAAACACTTCCGTTTTCATGAAGTTCGGAAAACACTCGTAAATGTCCGTGTTTTGCTTCAAACTCAGAATTATGGCCGCTTTTTGGTACTGGTAAGATATGATACTAAATGTCAGTTTCAACATTACTGCTATAAAAGTTTAATTTAGTTTGGAATAGGACTGATATTGTCGTTAATACAGCTGTCACGGTTATTATTGTGCTCAGCTACAGTCATTATTACTGCACATTACTAGATGAAGTAGGAGCACACCAGGTCATCTAGGTTGTATCAACATTAGATTTGGAAACAGCTAACCCCTTTGTAGTTTTTGTTTCTGTGAAATCCTATAGGACGTCGGGGATGAATACAAGAAATTATTGAAATCAGCCGTATTCTCGTTTGTTAAATCGCATTCGAAAGGTCACGACCACGCACTTTGGGAACACAAGGAGCCTGGGTCGTGACGTCAACCGAACAAATGAGTGATTATAGCACACTTTTTACCATACTCTGCAGGTAAATAGACTTTCCACAATCAAAATTGGACTGCAGGTGAAACTGTAGACTCAGTGGGTCTCAGTGGAACTTCTCGGGTGATGTCACACAGTTTTCGTACCCTTGCCCCGACCTTGGTTGGTCGTGAACCACAGACCATAAAAAATGGAGAATTCGGACAAAGTGAAAATATTTTTGCAGAAGTACTTTAAAAACTCTTTCAAATTTTATTATATGAAGAAAACGAATTTGGGGTTGGTTGCACTTTGATATAATAAAAGCGAAAAACGGCGCAATTCATTGTCCATAAAACTTCTCTTGGAGTAATTGTTACGGTATAGCGTGGTTACAACCACACCAAAGTATCTGTAACGTTAACAGTGAGGTTGGTCCTAATACTGTGTAATTGGCAACCATAGTCTGCCGCAATCCACGTATTATATTTGCAATAGTAGAAGTCGTTGAAATTGTATTTTTATATCATTACATAATTTTAGAGGTCCCTTCTGAAAACCACAATTTGTGATGTTGGCAACCTCAATAAAGATTATTATTATTATTATCATCATCATCATCATCATCATCATCATCATCATCATCATCATTATTATTATTATTATTATTATTATTGTGCACAGTTAGTGCACCAGACTTTGATAAACCTGTAGCAGCAGGCTTTGATTTAGCCCATATTTATTGAGTAAGTTTTAAAGCTCGGCCTGGATTTTTTTTTGCTTTTTCCCTGACCGACCAACTCAACTTCAAAAAACCCTTAACAGAAAAAAGTGGGGATGGGCTAACTTGAATATCACATTTCACTAAAAACACTTACAGTAAACAACAAAATTGTGACATTTTGTACAAAACAAGCAATCTCGCTCCCAGAGCCCACGTTCTTTTATGCCTGTGACATGGAACGAAGGACTCTGGAATAATCCATGCACCAGTCCACGATATGCTGAGTAACTTATAAGGCATTTGATTTCAATTGTCAGTGGGCCTGCTAGAAACAGTTCGTGCATGCGATAAAGTGTGGATTATTCCAGAGCCCTTTATTTCTGTTGCAGACCAAATAAAAACGTGGGTTCGGGAACAAGACTGCTGAACTGGCTACAGAGTGTTACCTCAGGACATCTCATAAAGACACATGAAGGATCGTGTTCCAGGGCTCCAGACCCAGATGCACTGTTGGGCTGCAACTATATACAACAGACATACCAACAACTATTAGCAGTCTTGTTCACTGGCATACTAATACTTATTATTTCACAACATTTTCATTCCACTCCACTCTTGGAGGGCTTTACCAAACCGAAAATTCCTAAATAATACAAAGTCATGTAAAACAAAGGTTTAATTCTAATCCAAATGGTGTAATATATGCAGCTTCTTCAATTCACTTAATTATTCAACAGTTAAAAGTATAAATTTCCACTTATAATTTCAAGGTTTTACACACTGAAAGAAGCAATATTTGCATGTGTCAAGTGAAACAACAAATTTTTCCAATTTTTAACTCAGGATGATGAGGAGTTAATCTCAGTATCTTGCTGTTAAAAAGCACTTAGTTCACTGAGTAACGAAGCATGCTGAAGGCACAACTAAGGGTGCATTCGTTTGGGATCATTCCAGAATGAGAACAACTGGAATAAGATGTGTATGCATTCGTTTGGGAGCTATTCTTATTCCGGAATACTTAGAATGTATTCTATGTATTCTGCACCTAGAAACTGAATAGCCAGAATATTCTGGAATATGAACATTCCTATTCCAGAATATCCCAAATGAATGCACCCTATGTACAAGACTAGAAGCATGGTTTGTCATACCTTTGGCATGCTCTATTACTCAGTGAACTTAATGCTTCAGCAAGAATAGAGTATGAGATTAGTTCATCTGTCTTCATCATACTTCTATATAAAAACCAAAGACCTGGGCAGGTTGAGGTACATTCGGGACGAGATGAATTTGGTCCTGGGATAAAACCACTCTTGTAAACAAAATATTTTCAATCTCATAATAAAACTCATCCCGGCTCCTATGATGGAACATTAGGCTGACATTTACTGATATTGGTCATGTGCCAGGACAACTACCCTTCTATTTAACAAGTGCACAGTCAAGTTATTTAGTACATCAAGCATCCAGACCTATAACTTTACGACCCTATTCACAGATAGTTAAAAGAAACATCTCACTAGTTCAATACTCTGCAGTGTTAGAAATCACACCCTGGACTTCCTTATTAGCAGTCAAGAGATCGTATCTGCTAAGCCAACCACAATTTAAGAAATATAAACCATTTCCATGTTTTCCATTGAGTTATGGTAACATGAGTGCAAGTTTCAGAGAACAAGAAATAGCTGTGATAGCACGATCTGAAGGCGAGTGTTTCCACAGCTATTTCGTGTTCTCCCAAACTTGCACAAGTGTTACTATAACTCAATGGAAAACACAGGAAATGTTTTCTATTTCCTTTATTAAATAAATGCAGCCATTACATGAACAATGAATTTCTATGTTTTCCATTAAGTTATGGTAAACAGCTAGTTCTACCAATCAGAGTGTGCATTATATCTAGTTTATAATGATAATATGGTACACCAGTTATACCTTAGTAATCCGTGGCACTACATTGCAAGGCGATGTGTACTTGGTCCATTCGCCACTGCATGCTTCTTTCACCTTGCATTTATTGTTTGAACGGCACCATCCACAATCAAGCTTTCGATCAGCCACTAAGCACAAACTGCACTCTCCTCTTCCAACATCACACTTGTATAATGTCACTGAGAATGACAATTTGTCATGTTAAAACTCGAATTCTTCCAATGTTTTCCAAACATTAACTGATTCAGCTATAGTATTTTATTATTCAACTGAGACATAATGTCATAGTTAACTATCATGAGAAGCATTACGAAACCACGTCGGACTAAACTGGGCATTAAGTATTGTTATCCAAATCCTTTGTTTTGATATCCTAAACAA
>JAOBYG010069550.1:0-11715 GCA_025403545.1 Epizoanthus stellaris | reverse complement strand
TGTATGTGTATGTGTATGTGTATGTGTATGTGTATGTGTATGTGTATGTGTATGTGTATGTGTATGTGTATGTATACGCGGCACTGTGTATTTACAGGCGTCACTGTGTATTTACAGGCGTCACTGTGTATGTACAGGCGTCACTGTGTATGTGTATGTGTATGTGTATGTGTATGTGTATGTGTATGTGGATGTGTATGTGTATATGTATGTGTATGTGTATGTGTATGTGTATGTGTATGTGTATGTGTATGTGTATGCGTATGTGTATGTGTATGTGTATGTGTATGTGTATGCGTATGCGTATGCGTATGCGTATGCGTATGTGCATGTGTGTACGTATTTGTTCGTCTGCGTCTGTGTGGGTGCGTATCTGTACATGAATTCGTATTTGTATTTTGTACGACTTTTAAAAAAAGCGCCAGAAGTTGAGTGAATCACGAGATATGTACAAGGGGAACAGCAGACAAAACCTAGAGTTTCACTTCTACTCGTGTGTCTTGATATAATTATTTGAAATGTTTCTCTGACAGTTTCGTATAGAAACCATTTTCCCGGGTCGGCATCCTGTCATCAAAGCACTGCTGTTGCTAGCCTCCAGTGCAGACGCCTTGTTTGCTTCGCAGTAGAAATGTTTCCCTCGGATTCCCACTGCGACGGAAATACGGCGTTTGCATTGGAAGCGATGCACGTTTTTATTTTAAAATCTCCATTATACTTTACTTACAGTAGCATGACGAGTTCGATTCGTGAAAAGGAATCCTGCTCCACCTCCGTTATACTGTTATTTGATAATGAGCTGGCGAGGAAGCAGAACTGTTAACAATGCGAAACTACCGCCCTTCGAGTCCTGAGAATGACGTCCAAAACTGAGTGGGATGTCATACATGGGTAAACACACAACGTGCGACCATTCAAACGAAAGCTCTTGATTAGTACCATTAATACGTGGAGTCCTGAGAGTACCTTTCATAACTTTTCAACACAAGGTTTGGCCATTCAAATGGAAGCTCTTATTTTAAAAGCCGTCGAGTCCTTAGTGTGTCTTTCATCCATTAGTGAGATAAAAAAGCAAATATTTTGATAATTTCATTATTACGCTTTGCTAATAAATGGAGTAACACACTTACGCAAACCCAAATACCATACATGTATACACTGCGGCCTCGTGACTGCATGACAAGTGTAATACATATAGATACTGTTTCTGATACTGTTGGTTTGTTGTAAGTGGAAGACTTAATGCCAGGATCTTGGTTGTTGTAATGTCGGTGCATGTTCAGTATGACTTTCTATTTTCCCTCGATATCAGAACAAATGGGACAACAAGAACATTGAAATGCAACATTTTTTTTTTTAAACCACAAGTTTCATAATATCTTTCATCATTCATTTCACGTACAAAAATTGAAAAGAGAAAACCTATTCCGTCTACAGTAAAACGATACGCTAGGCTTGTTCCCAGAGTCATTCGAAGCCGGGGACAAATAACCCTGGAATATGGTGCTCAAACACGGAAGCAGAACCGACCACAAAACAAAAATCGGATCTGGAAAGAAGAATGTAAAAGCATGCACACTCATACTTTCGCTGTACATACATATTGCAGATAGCTAAGTATATAACCAGAGTCGTGTAACGAGTCCTGTCAAATTAGCAACGACACGGTGAGTGCTGCCAAAGCAACACAGCTTGCCAGCCAAGTACAGATCAGACTTGAATACCTATTAAGATCCGAGCTCCATATTGTGATGTGAAAGAAGAAACTCCTAACTAAGTCTTATAATTAATTCTGAAATCCACTGAAAACCGTGTCTTATCTCATATGACCAGAGCCCATGATTCCTCGTGATTCTTGCGCACTCAGTTGCGGCCACATTTGCCTGAGGTTCAGCGCGTGGATGACCTTGGGAACGAGGTTGAGTCTTGGGTAATTTAATATAATTATAACCTCTAGACTCACATGATCTTTTGCTTTCCGGAGTTTGCGGATTCAAAAGATATTCCGTTCACACAAAGATAACAGCACTGCATTTAAAGCGGAATAAATCAAACAGTTTCGGTGTGGACGGTATAAGAAAACGAGAAAATGAAAGTGTGTTTGAACAACCCCTATTATGCGGTACGTTCCTATATGTGCTATTAGAAGAGAAGCCCCTTGTCACCCGACGTGCTAATGCCACGGAGCACTGACAGTTTGCACAGTTTCTAAGTTCCAAAACGCGTTCATATCAAATTTCTACTCACAGAACAGTGATCGATCCTCCATTGAATGTCTTGAGACCTTTAATGTCACGGATTATGTTATCATTTAGCAGCCTGTGTAGAAACAAAACTGATTACAAAACAGGGCTGTATAATTCCTCGGAATATGGAACAAAACAGAACATTCGTAGTAATATTCTGTTTGATACATACAACATCGCTAGCAATCCAAGGCCAGACAAGTCAGGAATCTTTTCCAGTTTGTTCTTTGTCAGATTTCTGAAACATCAATTTAGAAGCATTAGATATAATGACTTTTGTGAACAGTTATTATTAATATTTAAGTTTAAACTAAACAGCATAATATATCTGATATAGATGCCGGTTTTTTAAGAAATGCAATGTAATTAGTCTATTCTTACATGTACAGTTGTCATTTGCATATTGATATACGAAAACAGGTGACGTTTTTCTATGTAGGATATTAGCGTGCATTTCGCGTATGCAGAGAAAGCATAATTAATAATATTTTGCCATTATTATAAGATGATTGAGTGGATTGTTCTCCGTAACTAATATGGAGAAAAAGCAGAACGCCTTATTTCGCCAGGGTAGTCCAATCAGTGGTAATAGAAGCACTGTTTCGGGAGCCAGCTTTACGCTAAACTGTACATAAGTAATGATAAATGTTTTAATATTTTAAACATTTAAAAATGTTTAAATAATAAATGTTTAAATTCCAATGTATATGGCAATATATGCCTATGTCTTGCCACCTTCAATTGCATTCTCTCGCGTTTCTTGCTTTAATATCGTAGTTATTGAGTAAGCTAAAAGCTTGCATCAAGATAAGAAAACTTTATGACGTCATTAAAATAAAAATAACGGTCATAAATTAAATATAGCGGATTTGTGACGTCATATGGAGTCATAACCGTGGTCCATTTCAGAAAAACAGCATCTCCCCTCCCCCGCCCACTCCCGCAGTTTGAATAGCGTTAACCAAAGTGACACGAGGTAAATATATCTTCCGGCCCGGGAATGATAATAATGTTTTTGTTTATTATTACACCAACATTGCAGTAAAAACTGAATTACATCGTTTACAAATATAGAGAATAAAATACAATTCAAAAATACAATACTGAAATACCTATATACAAATATATTAAAGGAATATCAGCCTCTATTGAAGCGCTCAAAAATTCCATTTCGTATAATCTCTTGGTCTAAAGAAACAAGTTAACAATCACAAAGGTGAACAGTTCACAAGTCAGACTATCCCACGATAACCAATCGGGTGCGTCGTTAGATACATGCTACTACCTAGTAAATCTACCAATCACAGGGATCGTTATATACATGCTACTACCTAGTACATCTACCAATCACAGGGTTCGTTAGATACATGCTACTACCTAGTACATCTACCAATCACAGGGATCGTTAGATACATGCTACTACCTAGTATACATCTACCAATCACAGGGATCGTTAGATACATGCTACTACCTAGTACATATACCAATCACAGGGATCGTTAGATACATGCTACTACCTAGTATATCTACCAATCACATGGATCGTTAGATACATGCTACTACCTAGTACATCTACCAATCACAGGGATCGTTCTTTCAAAAATTGAATATTTACACTAGCATTGCGAAACTAACTTGTTTACAAACCTAGCAGCCGTTGTGATAAAATGAACTTCTGGTAGTTTTAGTCAAATGAACTACCGGATTATACAAATTGTATATATATCGAGAAAAAGATGCAGGTTATTTTTAAATATTAAAATGTGTTATGTATAAGACGTCTAATGATGCTCTAATACTTACATTGCTCGTATGTTTCCAATATCCAAGAAAAACTTATCTTCGATCCATTCTATTGAATTGTTGCCTAAACCTCTATAACAGCAGAAAAATACATCTTATTCTTAATGGAGGCCGGGCGGAACAAGAAAACTGGATAAGAGTACCTGAAATCGAGGCTAGTAAGTCCAGATTTCTTTATTTTGTGAGAGGACATATGGCTGATAAGGATTGAATTTACTAAAGCTATTGTTGTCAGATGTGCCAGGAGAATTTCTTAATGGAACACTCCTCTCACAGTTACTTGTATTTTGACTGAATTGGTAAAGTAATCCGCTGTGAATTAAGCTTGTCACTATTAATATATTTACGAAACACATGTAGTTTACACTGAATTACTTATATAACTTGTTTATCAACTTGAGTTTATAATAACTGATGAAACCGATTTCAATCTATTTAAAATTTAATTCGCAAGACTTCTTTTTGAAAGACCATGCGACAAGAACTTACATACAAACAGCCCAACAGGCCGTGAGAAAACCCTGCGACAAGAACATAGTTGGCCTTGAATATTAGGAAAACTGCTTAGGGAGCTACATGTAGAACAGAGAAACATACAAGCTGAGTGGAACCTCTGAAGAACCCGATATGAATTATTCCCGATATACACTTCGTAGAGCTGAATTGATAGGGAAAACGGATGCCATTTAATTTTTGCACCAATCTGCGCTGAAGAAGATAGTGCTGTTCACTGTTCTTGTATATTTGTAGCTTTAACACCAGTCGCAGACCTTTTCAACTATGTGGGATTTTAGTTGCACGCAATAAAAATGTCAGCGCAAGCCATCGCATACGGTGCAATCAGGTACGATTTTTATTACATGCGACTAAAATCTCAGATAGTTTCACAGGTCTGCGGTTTCCTTAAGCTGAATCTACAGTACTTTTTAGCCAATATGGTACCCATTTAAAGTTCTAGGAACTTGTTCTTGTCAGTTGTGGATTTTAGTTAAGCCGTACCGGTTAGTAAGATAAACACGGCCGTCTTTCAACCACACGTTTAAGGCCCCCCCCAGACCTACGCAACATGTGAGATTTCAGTCGCAGGCAATGAAAATTGCACATGATTGCACCGTGTGCGGCAACCAAAATACCAGTTCCGAATTATTTAACAGTGGGAGAAGTCTACTATTAAGAGCTTCATCCGGTATATTTCATAACATCACCTTCAACAAATTCAATCTTTCTCTCAGAATCTTTATCAGTCACATTTTCCTCTCACAAATAAACCAACATAAACCAAAATAAGCAAATCTGACCTTACTAGCCTCGGGTTCAACGGTTATTTATTTCCCACATGTGTACATCACGGTATTTACATTAACAGAAGAAGAAATAAAGTGGAGGATGCAGGAAACACAATCCTAAAGGGTTGATTAGAAAACCCTTGCTCCCCATAGCTATAGATATATACAATGTTTATAACAATAAGGGTGGGGTACTCGTTTCTAATATTTTCTAATAATATTAGTGTATATATGAATGTGTATGTGACAGGAGTGGGCGTAGGCGTAGGCATGGGCATGCGTGTGTGTGTGCGCGCGCGTGTGAGTGTGTATGTTTTGTTGACAAGGTGCAACGCCGGCACTTTTTCGATGGCGTACATGTGCGTGTGTGTGTGCCCGCGCGCGCACGTGTGCGTGCACATGTGCGCATGTTTGCGTGTGTGTGTGCGTGTACGTGTATGTAAGTGTGTGTGTGCACGTTCATGTGTGCAAGCGCGTGTGTGTGTGCACTAACATTAACCCTGCATACCAGTTACGTTTGCGATAACTCGGACCAGCGCCAAAGAATCGAACGCAGCGTGAGCTCAAAGCTCCTACGGTCGCCGGAGTAAGTCTCTTAGCTAGCTGGAACTGTGGAACACAGGACACAGGAAGATTTGAATGAACAAATTATTTGACAAGTAACATATTTCCTCTATTATGCCTCGGCATGATCTATTCGATTTTAAGCCTTTCAGAGAAGAGCTGGGGAGGGGAGGGGTGTTATTAGAGGGAGGTTTTAAAAAAAAAAATACCGCTGAAACGTCATTCACTTCACATTTACAAGGTTCATTGGCGATTAATATGATGTTACAGAGGCCAGCTATTATATGAGTCAATAAGTCATGAGTCGTTAGTCATGAGAATTTTGTTTTTTCAGTAGGGTTTTTTCTAACCCTTAGGTTTAGGGTTGGGATTAGGTTTAAGGTTAGAAACCAAAAACTACTGAAAAAATCGACATTTTGGAATTGACTCGTGACTCGATGACTCATGACTTGGGACTCATTGAATCATCTGGCTCATGAATATAATAGGGTTAGGGTTGGGAAACAAAAAGTGCTGAAAAAAGGAAATTTGGAAGTTGACTCGCTGACTCATGAAAACATTGCTCTCGATGTTACAAGGTAATCTTGTCAACCAAAGTAATTTCTCTTTCAGTCAGTGTTTGTGTTTGGAAGCATGCTATTTAGATACTGAAAGCAGGCTTGTGCGGAGAAGTACGGGGGGCTTGATACAGGTTTAATTACGTGTCATAATTACCAAATACGGACAAAGCGAACAAAGGAAAAAGGGAACGTAAGTAACGCAACCGGATTGCTTCCTTACATTTTACGTGATACACGCCAAATTTTCGAATTTTAAAAAGATCATCTGGAATCTTAAATCCAATATTAGTATAGAATCCACAATTCATTTCGCTTTGAAAATCAAAATATACCAGAATGGTACGAAAGGTATGCGCAATTCAGAGACTTGAATGGTTCGAATGAGGCCCCTGAGACTCGGAAGATTTGGAGAAACTTTCAGACTTGACTCGATCATGAGAATTAACTTCAGAGTTTATATTTCGAAGTAAAAAGCATTTTTGGAACCCAGAAATCATTGTTACAAATAATTGTACACGATTTTATTAAATAAATGACCCGCAAAATGGTATAATAATGGACTCAGGATGAGGACGTAGATGTTCAAAATCTTCTGGGAGATTTCGGCGCTCGTTATTTTACTCCAAACATGCAAGGTTTTCGAACCACTCTGCATGTTGGTTTACCTCAAGATGATGGAATGATTGTGAACTTACATTAAAAGTCGCTTCAATGGGTCACCTCTTACGCCCTCGAAGGACCCTCTTCTGAGATACGTCAGCTTATTACTGGACAAGTCTCTGAGTATTAAACGAACGACAAATAGCAATAAATAAAATATTATCCTCACCCTAGGAAATAATACATGTTAGAAAATACAATATAACGCGCGCTCTGATTGGCTGAAGTTCTATTTTATAAAAGTAGATAGAAATCCCGGAGTGACGTCACACTAGCGCGCGCGTGCAGCTGACGCTTCCTGCTTTCAAAATGGCGAGTGCGAACTGCGTGTTTCTTTTCTGAATTGTTTTCTTTTTCCGAAAAATATTTTCTAAAAGCATTAAAACAGCGTCGCTTGTATATCTAGACAACACTTTCCTCGTGTCCTACTATGTCATTCCGTTTTATATTATTGTCTAGATACACGCGCGACGCTGTTTTATTGCTTTAATATAAAAGACATATCGGCTTAAGTCACTAGCTGGCGTTCCACTCTACCAACTTATTGAATAATAATTATAATACCAAAAGCTCTTGAGATGCATCAAGAACTGGAGGAACAAAGATATCAAACATACAAACAAAATGAGAAATAAACAAAAATCAGTAAACAAACTAAAACACGTGAATCGTCTTATGGTACAAATACAGTGATTGAATGAACTAAAAATTGATATCGCATACGTTTCGAGTGCTAGCCTTTCCTCAGAGCAACGTACATTGCTTTATAGTACAATTGTTCAATTGCATTGTTCTGACTACAGAACAAATGTAAAAAGTGTCAATTCTTGGGCCTGAGTTTAGAACTAGAGAAAAGATATAGACATAATAATCGCTAAAACTATGGAATATAAAACTATGTAGGTTAAAAAGTTATTTCAATTTTTTTTTTAAATTATAACTTTTTAGTCTACATAGTTTTGCATAACTTGAGAGAAGTTTACACAAAACAAAAGTATAAACATTTGGATATTGTTTCACTTACAGATCTGACAGATTGTCTACACCGACAAAAGCGCCCCTTTGTATGTCCGTTATACCACAGTTGTGCAGGTCTCTAGATAAAATGCAAGAATAATGCAAGAAAGGAAAACAGGATTTTAAGTTTATTCCGTTTGCCAGAACTACTTAGGACTACTTAGCGCCATTTACCAAATCAGGTAATCACCGGCTTGACGAATTGCAGGCGAGAAGCAGTCATGCATGTTTTAACGTCATAAAGACGTTGTATGATATCTTGTTTACTTGCTTTCTGGTTGGCTTTCGTGAAACAAAATGAAAACGTCTTGCGAAAATAACTCTGTTTTCCATGTAATAATAGCGAACCTTGTCGTTACACAAGACTGACCTTGACACCAGAATAATATAATGGTGCCACCTTAATGTATATATAAATTATACTTTGTAAAGCATTAAAGTAAACACAAATTATATCTGTTTTATTTAAGTGCCATAGAGGACTTAAATCCACAAATTGGAAGTATTGTAATGCCGAAGACATAATAAATTGAATACTATCCCTACTTAGGTCTCCCAGATGTTTTATAAATAACATAGTGTTAAAAAAGCTTTATTGAACAAGGCAAATGTAAAATTTTCATACTATGCAAAGCCTCAATAGAGTCAACTGTTTACTGTTACTGTATTTTTGTCTTTATCTAGATGTGTGTGTGTGTCTGTCTGCCTGTCTGCCTGTCTGTCTGTCTCTCTGTCTCTCTGTCTGTCTAACTGTCTTCCATCTCTGTGTCTGTCTGTCTTTCTCTGTATCTGTATCGGCTGTATCTCTGTGTCTGTGTCTGTGTCTGTGTCTGTGTCTGATGCTGTCTGTCTCTGATTCTGTCTGTCTCTGATTCTGCCTGTCTCTGATTCTGTCTGTCTCTGCCTCTGCCTCGGCCTCTGCCTCTGCCTCAGCCGAATCGGCCTCTGCCTCTGCCTCTGCCTCTGCCTCTGCTCCTCTCTCTCTCTCTCTGACTGTCTGTCTCTATATCTCTGTCTGTCCGTGTCTATCTTTGTCTCTGTTTTTGTTTCTGTTTTTGTCCTTGTGTTTGTCTCTGTGTCTTTCTTCATTTCTGTAGATCTCAATATATCTGTCCATCCAGATGTTCCTAGTATCTATCTGTTTATCAATGTACCAGTCGTACTTACAGGTTCCGTAAATCCGTTAAGTTTGTAAATATTCCTCTTGAAATGGTTCCGTCAAGAGGATTGCCACGTAACCTCCTGCAAATATATAAATGCCAAAGCAATAATGTTAATTACAACAAAGAATTAATACTGACCAAAATTATGGGCTCTCTGTTCAATTCAACTTCATCCTACGAAATGAAAGTAGTATACGTGTCGATTTAACCTGTGGCAGATGCATACTTGACTCATATTTGGAGATTTAGATGATTTCATAGGCTGCAAGGAGCTAAATATTAAATATTAAATTTATGACCTGTCATGTGAGTTTTTCCTTATTATTCAGCAACCACTATAAAATTACAAATGTAATAAAACTGTACTTGGGTTTTCATTGGGTAAATGGCGATAAAACTGACAATAAACACACGTGTTTGAAAATGGGATCACTGCTATTCCGTAGTAGCTAAAAATGTTTAATGGAATCTATCATTTTGCTTGCATAGAGATGCTAGAAACACAGTAAACTGCTATTTCATTGGTTTGTTTGAGTTGGCTTGTCAACCAGCTTGTCAACCAGCATATCAGTAGTCCTACTGGCTTCATTTTAGTCTAGTAATACAACTGTGGTCATATGTAGTTTGAATAGCTACCAGTACACGCAAGGATCACTTGGACTCACAAATACATACACATTTACAGATTAATATAGTACTGTAAAATTCCGGTTATAAGTCCTGGGCTTAAACAGTCTCGATGTATTATTTTCTCGGATTTATTTAAAAGTAAGGATAAAGGATAAATATCAAACCACTGGGCCGATAACCGAAGAAGCTTAAAAGCGAATAAGTAACACTTTAAATTAGTAAGTACAACTGATCCGCTCCAGTCAAATCAAATCCAGTCCCATCCAGTTTAGTCCAATCCAATCTAATCCAATAGTAAGTTCCTTTCCGTTCAGTCCAGTCCATTTCACTACAGACCGTTTCTTCTTGTACGATAAAGTAAGTTTCATTCTGCAATCAGCTTTTTTAAAGGTTGTCACTGATGGGCCCTGCTCTAATGGCAAACTTTATTACACGGTTGGCATGGAATTTTGGCGAGAGCATTATTATGCACGCGCAGTTTTGTTACTAAGGTAGCTACTTTGTGTACCTCCGGAACAACACCCAATAAGAGTTAACTAGCGAGTATAAGCCCAGGGCTTATATAAGCCGACATTTTATTGTAGAAAAAGTTATAAGCTGTAAAAAGCTATAAACTACAAAGTTTTTGTGTACTTTTTCCAGTCGTTAGTCAGTCGTTAGTCAGTAGATTGTAGAGTAAACGTCAAACGAGTTATAGTGTACCCCACGTAATTCATCCGAATATCACTGAAATTATCGACACATGGAAGTACACTGTCAACCCGAATCCTTGCCACTACCCCTCCCCTCCTTCCTCCTCGGGGTTTGCATTGTTAGGAAAAGCAATTTCTGCAGTATTATTACTGATTTCAGAAAAAGTATTACAAAATGTGACAATGTGTTGGATTACAAACTGCGATAGGTATTATTATAGATCGCGACAATTAACCGTTATTATAAATTACGACAGGTACATGTATTACAAATTACGATGTTAGTACGCGATAGTACATAGGTCCTCTAATTATTAAACTTACAGTATTCGAAGTCTAGGAAGGTTGTTCAACATTTCAGACATCGCTGATGAAGACAAACGATTGTTCGACAAGCTCCTGCAGCAAGAAAGAAGTTCAGTGTAGAATTAGTGCTAGGATAGACCACTGCATCTTCAGCGCTGACATGCATGGGTTTCGCGACACTCTAAGCAGCTGAATGAAAATCAACCAACAGCCTGAGGACATCGTTATACTTTGCGTTTATAATTATATGGTAGTCGGCCTTTAGGACCTAGCTCCACCGCCCCTCACTATTAGCCTGGACGAGACACCGGGTTTTGAAAACATTCACAATAAATCGAAATCGAGGACATGGCATGGCTTGGGACAAGAAGAATTTTCAGTTCCCGATATAAAAAGTATGACACGATCTCTTCTCACTTCGAAGTTTACGAAACACGAAAGACCTAGAAAGAGCTAGAGAAGGTCGGCAGCAGCAGAGCCGTGAGCTATAAATTGTAAAGTCCTGAAGGAAGCAGAAGAAATATAATTGGTTCAAAACACAGTCCAGTGGAGTAACACTAGCCCATTTCCAAGATATATATTCTCCATGCAGTTCCCGAGAACAATAACGTCAAACCGAGTCTAGGTTCGAAAACTACAGCAAATGTATGAAAACCTGGCACCAAGCCTCGATTTGACATTTTTGTTCTCAGGAATTGGAGGGTATCTCGGATATAGGCTATTGGGATGGTATCTCGGATATAGGCTATTGGGATGGTATCTCGTATATAGGCTATTGGGATGGTATC
>JAOBYG010069439.1:0-11716 GCA_025403545.1 Epizoanthus stellaris | reverse complement strand
GCAATTTAACTCTTTCTGAGATGTGGTGTTGTCAGACAGGTAAGGAGGCGAAACACATACAAGCCAGTAAAGGGATGCAATTTAACTCTTACTGAGATGTGGTGATGTCGGGCAGGTAAGGAGGCGAAACACATACAAGCCAGTAAGGGGATGCAATTTAACTCTTACTGAGATGTGGTGTTGTCAGGCAGGTAAGGAGGCAAAACACATACAAGCCAGTAAAGGGATGCAATTTAACACTTACTGAGCTGTGGTGATGTCAGGTAGGTAAGGAAGTTTCTTGATCTGGATAATGCTGTCATAAAACGATGGCTGTAGCCACTGGGCAATGGCATTAGCAATCAGAACTGCAATCTGCAAGCACAATGTTTGAATACACATTATCATCTCTTATCATAACTTATTTGAAATACAGCACTTGGTCGTGTTTATGAAATGAGCTGTTTCCATACAGTTGATGAGAACCGACTACAACAATAATTATTATAACGGATATACAATTGAGGGTGATGCGTCATATACCAAGTTCCCAACAACGCAATTGTTAACATCTATTGAAATGTCAATCTTTCAATGTTCCATTAAATAATATTATAAGATCTAAAAGTGAAAACAGCAATAGATACATTAGAATTCAGATCACCAGCAGACGTTTGTGGTACCAGCGGTTACAGTTAGGTTTAGGGTTGTTGGTTCGAGCCCCAAACTATAAGAATTTTTCTTGGTAGAGTAAGACTCGTTCTTTCTTTCTTTCTTTCTTTCTTTAACATCACAATATTTCTAAGTTTCAGCCTAAATTCAGCTAAGAAAATCTTGATACGTATAACACAACAAACACACACGCGTATGCGCGCACACACGTACACACGCACACACATGTACACACACACACACACACACGTACACACACACACACACACACGTACACACACACACACACCACAATACACACAAACAGTTCCAAGTGATTACCCACATACCATCACAGGCAGAATGTGCGTGATTTGGCCGGTGAGCTCAAACACTATCACAGAGGTTGAAATTGTGTGCGTCACAGCACCTGACATAGCTGCAGCACCTATGGGAGATTACAAATGATGGTGTTAGAACAGGAGGGAAACAAACAAACATCTATACAGTGGAAGCAACAAGAAACAGACCAGACGTAATTAAGTTGGGAACTCAATAGCACATTACCGTGCACATAATACTGTTTGCCCAAAAGAACCATTGCAAGATTAATGAATTTAATGTTAGATACAACCTTTCAAACTAACTCAAAACAACCTTAAAATATATATGTCTGTCTGTCTGCTGGAAAACTCGTTTGTGACATGGGGTTGCTTGGACACAATCTAATGAACATGAAAACGACATGAAAATGAAATAAAAATACCAGAAACGAAAGCAAAATTATAACATTTCACAAGTGATCTTATTGACGTTTCCTTGCCGCTGTGTAAAGAACACAGGTTACTGATAAACATACAACAACAGTGAATGGGTAACGTTATTCCTACGGTCCTACATTGACTCTTGTCTACGTATACGTATATCTTCAAAAGCTGTTTTTCTACAACAGCCATGTGTTGGCTTTGATCAAAGTTACTGGTTTTTCTGACCAAACAGAAATGACATACATTTTTGTTTCTACTAATCCGCCCTTCCATACCATGAATTTCGAACCTTCTGGTTAAAACTAGTTTTCACAGTATGGGATCAATAAATGGGAATGTGCACTCTACTCTTGCAACCCTGATGCATGTAGACATTCCTGCCTTGTTCTGGTTTTCACCACGTACATCAAACGATCAGCTTACAAGAGAGAAGTACCACAGCTACACCGCCCTTACCCACTACAGCATAGCCTCCAGGTACCACAGGGCTGACCGTGTCTCCAGATCGCACTCCATCTGGGAACCACGTGGCCATTGCCTCGCCCACCAATCGGCCAAATGCTGCACCTGATGTGAAATAAATACTACTGTCATCTAAAATTCCCGTTTCCCCCCCAGACAGCAAGAACCATAAAAGCAGCCAGCAGTCAAGGTACATGTATGGCCCCGGTATCACGCCCTGCATATTGCCATGGTTGCCACTCATCAGTTTAAAAAAATTCCCCGATTTTTCCCTTACCACAAAATAATTTTAACTGACCATGCATGACGTGGTTGCATGGATCAATTTTGAGTACGGTACGAACTTCTGGTCAGTCCCCCAATTTGTTTCTAAGTTTGATTCTCTAAATCACAATTTAGTAACCAAAATATTAAATTCCCTGAGTTTTCCCTTACTTTGATAACGAATTTTACATTTCCCTGACTTGATTCAAAATTCCCTAATTTCCCTGACCTGTGACACCCCTGATTGCGCTTTACTTATTGTCAATGTCATCCTTTACTGAAATAGCTGTACTGTATACGTTTGTAGATTTCAAAGTATTGTGGAAATACTGTATGCAATTAGGGGAATGCCAGAAAAGTTATCACTTATCCCGCACATTCACTGGGAAAATAATAACATGTTGACATCACAAACTGCTAAACTGGAAAGAAAAGGTTGATGCTAGGGGCATTCTATGAGGTCACCACATAAATAATAACACCAATAATAATAATAATAATAATACTTCTAATCGCGTACTTATTCAAGAATTCAAGATTTCTGTCTGTGAAAATGTTAACACATTGAGCCACGGTGTTCTGCGCCAGTGGTATTCAGATGGCCACGTCACCGGAAAAACCACGAGGTATCCATCGTGTTTAGCGAGTGTATAGTTTGATAGTTGGATTTGTAGACAGAAAGGTTTACAAACTTGATTTGCCACAACTTTTGAGGTCAAACCGATCGCACAAAAGGTTCAGAAAGATATTTTCAAGTCTTTGGTCGATGTGCTGGCAGCGCAAATGCAAAATCACAGGCAACTGGAGCGGTAATTGACTTCTGAGCGGCTGAGTTCGTTGATACAGTCTCAGTCTGGCGTCCTACATGCATCTGGCATTTATATTCACCAGTGTTTCTTGAGGAATTCTTTCTTGATTCTCCACTTCACTGCAGCAATGGCCCCAGGTATTTGTGTTGTAAAGGTAAATTTGCATTGAGATTGAGTTCGGCTTTGCATATACCATTGGCATTTGTACGAGGATATTTGTGACTCATGAAGTGCTGTGTTTTTAACGCCAGCGGAAGCACTGTGAGAACCGTATTCAGTTGATACTATTTATAGCTTTCAAGCTTTGCGTTGATTTTGATTTGAAACTTAATTCAACATATTTTCAAGACGACACATGGGTATTCTTCGGTTGCACGTGATGTCACCAACCGCCATGTTGGTTGAACTTAACAAAAGTACCGCAGGATGACATAACGTGGGCACTGTTAGAAGAGCGAGCAAGGCTTTGGGAAACCGCGACAGCTAAAAAGCCAATTACAGTATATCAGCAGGCCCTGCAGATCGGTATTTTACAGCGAATGCAGTTCGGCAGCACTCCACTTGCGATAGTAACTGCTAGTGATAAATAATAATGATCTTATCTCTTTGGTATATATAAGCGATACGTCTCAGCCGGTAATGATGTTTGTATATATATATATATATCTATATCGGATGAACATGACCTCACTTACCTACAACAAACACTGGGAAGAACACTCCTGCCGGGATGGGCAGAGCAACAGCTACAGCCGTCATTATAAACTATTGGAATAAAGATATATATTACAGCATGAATTCACTGTATTTGGAAAGTGGTTAGAGCAAATGAACTCAATGGGCTGTATAATACACACAGCTGAAAAATCCCCAAAAGGTATTGTGTTACTATAATACCACTTTGCTTATTACACGTTATTACACGTATGTCTTTGTTATTGAACAAAGAAAGTGCGCTACCACGGATAGCCCTTATACTTCAGCTAATACTTGCTGAAGTGTAAATTCGGACCATAACACAATGTATTCATGTGATGGGTATATCTTTGCATATAGTGCCCTGGCCCCCCTCCACCACTACAGAGGTGAATCCCGACCAAACACTGCATTCAGTTTCCCAGAACTCTTAGCTGGATTCGGCTCTGCATGTGTTGGTGCATGTGTGGAGTATGATATGGGCTTTATGGCATATCATGAGCCAGCAATGGCTAACTGAAGACTAAAGAGTTCAAAGGATGCTGGGGGATCCAATCTAAAACGTACATGGATGCTCAATGAAAATTCGAGAAAAAAAAGCCTAAAAGGTACCCGGATCTCAATTCTGGGTGTGGTTCAAATGCATCTACTACTACCATCTACATGTACGTAGGCCTGATTGGATCGGAGAGATGTATCAACAGAATAGTCAGTAAATAATCAGTACCTTCAGGACAATGAAGATGACTAAGGTAACATAGATATTGGTGTTTGCACCATCCCAGTGTCTCAGTACATCATAGTCAGCTTCGTCGGTCTTGGTACTGGACAGCGACCATGTGACATTCGAAAAGAGTTCATCCAGAGCTTGCTTCTGTGTTAACTGTATACGCAAATATAATTGTAAAATCGCTTTTTCAGAGGACGGCATTTCTACGAAGTTCGTGTTAGGTGCGAATCACTCCAAATCAATCCAAAATAGAGCAACATCAACATTAATGATGTTGAACAGTTAATTTTACACAAGGTACTTGTGGCATTGTGGAAGTATGTAACACATATTCTGAAGTAACCAATCAGAATGCAGCATTCCAACATACCTTTGCATAGGTTATTACAATGTTCGCTCAGACTTTATACTTAGTGCTACAATCACTATATGTATATCAACAGCTAGGAGAATATGCATGCATGCGACTACTTGTCAATACAATAGAAAAGTTATTATCTATCACAATGCAAAGTAACATTTCCTGCGTGGTTAAACCAAGCATAACACAATCAGAACCATTATCCTGCAAATCTTTTAATTTCTACTTCATCTCTCCCACTTCGCCAAAGGTGATATCTGCCAGGCCCACCTCAATGAGTTTTGCATGTGTTCCACAATCAACTATGGAAAAGGGGGACTACTTGTAATCTACATCTACCAGGGTCTTTGAAACCTGAAAATTATCAAAATGCTAACTTGCCTACTCCAGAATTAGACCATATTTTAGATGAACGGATTAGTTGATCATTCTATGGTTTAAGGAGGTTTGAACAACTGAAGTCAATTGTGAGTTAAATTAGCATTAATCAGCTTTCAATGAACTGGATGGACAAAAAGTAACAAACGGTTGTCAACAAAGCAACCAAAGTTGTCAACAAAAGTCATCTTAAACCATCAGATCTTTGCCTTAAATTAGACTGCAAAACAGCCCCTTTCTTTGCTAAATCGATCCAAATACTAATGAAGTTGTGAGTGAATTTTCCTCAGCCACATAACTTCTCGCATTCCCTACATGTAATCTTCTTTTTCTTGACCGTGTGGGCAAATTCGCACATAACCCTGGTTTTACAATAGATTTAATGAAGAAAGCCAAGAGACTGTCATGCAGTCCAACTTAAAGTGTTAGTTTAGCTACGTACTCCATTACCTGACCAGCCATAAACTGGCCAACTCCCTGAGGGAACGTGATGGTCATAATGATGAAGGTGACAACTGCCGGGTAGATGAATCGACTAGGGAGAAACAATGGCTGCAGTTAATTGGCAAACTCGTTGATATTTAATTAACTTTAATTTGGCTCCCACTAGTTATTTGTGCATTATTCCTGTATCAAGCAGACACCCTTTACCTAATCCACCATTGCCAAAGTACCAGATCCTAGAAAGTTACTTTGTTTCTAGGATACTGTAAACTATTGCACAATGTTACCTCTTTGAAGTTACCTCTTACCTTCATCAACTTATCACAAGAATATTAACCCTTAAGCACATAAGAATTTCTTGCATAACACAAACATACATGTACAAGGGGAGAAGGTTATTTCGATCCCCCATGATTTTATAAATGGTTGAGAATTAGGGCCAGCAAATTTGGCTGGCATTACATGTACTAATTAATTTCCATGGCAACAGTTGTGTGTTAATTAATTCCTGAACATTGTTATGGTAACAGTCATTCCAAACACGTCCGCCATATTGGCCACAATCTTGGATTCTTCAATTTTTGATATTTTGCAGATTTTCAGCAAAACAATTGAAAACAAGTATTAAAAATAACCTGTTTTGCAGGTTTCCGTGCACATTTGCACATTTTTCTAACTTTATAAAGGACTGCCTTTATATACAGTGCACTTGTTTGTGCACCTAGCATACTTGCCAAATCTGGAAAAAATAATGCTTCATTCATGCCAATAAAATGTGAATTTGAACACACCAAGATTACATTTTCAGCAGGCCTGTATTGAGCAGATACATGTATCCGGTATGGTCCACTCAATATAGGTCTACACATGGCATTATATGTATCCGGTATGGTCCACTCAATACAGGTCTACACATGGCATTACATGTATCCGGTATGGTCCACTCAATACAGGTCTACACATGGCATTACACGTACTTACCTTTTCCTCAAAAATAAGGCCACCTTTGTGTTACGATGTGTTCTCTGCATGTCGACGACTGTCCTGTGGGCATACACAAAGAGGGCGCCTCCAAACCCACAAATCAGCCTGTAGATAGGGGGACGACAGAAACAAAGATTGTGACGGTATCTGTACATGTGATTGCCTTTGTTAGTATATATTAAGTATCTGCAAGCAGCAAAACTAGACAGTTACATGTAAGGACCAGAAGGGTGCAATAACCACTTGCTTCTAAATTAAGTTCATTGCACAAAATTGCACTGCAAATTAATTCTTCATATATTTTCTCTCTGACCCTCTATTTTCTTTACAAATCCAGTACCGTGCAATTTGTCTTCGTCCGCTTTAGTCATGCAAAAAAAAAAATCTTTTTTTCCATGCCTACCCCACAATATCAAATAGTTGGTCCCTAATAAGAGATAAATGTAAGATACATGTAGTATGGAAACTTAACAAGACAAAATATGAGACAGTGTGTATATGCAATATTATTGATCACTCAGAGGACTGAATGCACTACTGTAAGTGTTGAAGGGTTGTCTTGAGGACACATCCAAAAGTACATAATTTTTATGTACATGTATACACAACACACAAGAGAATGCTGTTTACTTCTCAACTCTAGTTTGAGGCTTATATCTCCATCTATATTAAGAGAGAGTAGACAGTACTTTTTTAAATTACATACCCAATCAGAGCAAAGGCAATGAACTCTTGGACATCAAAAGGGAAATCGACCCTGAAGTTCGTCTTGAACAGTGCTGTAATGGTTTCTGCAAAGATGACAATCATACATGCATAGGTAAATGTACATATCTGGCAGTAATGCTAGGCAAGTCCCAGGAACCACAATAAAGAATGACTGGGAATGAGGAAGGGGGAGTGATATAGCCTGCATTAAGCTAGTGCTATCATAATAAATTGGACCAATTAAAATCGAGTCGTTCTTGACCGGGAGCCATATTGCTGAGGACTCCAGGAGAGGCTGGGAGAGAGAAGATAAATATATTTTTCTCTTTCCAGTCTCTCCTGCAGTCCTTGTCCAATATGGAACCTGCCTTTCTCACCCCATTACAAGATCACTATCTACGTAAGCTATGGATGATAGAGAATTCATTTAAAATGATGGGGAAAAACGAGAAATGATGGTGATTGTTGGAAACTGATGGAGAATGATGGGAAGAAGAGCCGAGACGATAGGAATATAGACTGCAGACCCAAATAGTTCATACCCCCTGACCAGTAACGTTGGATTATAAACCCTAGTTTAGGTGACAGTGAATTGAAAGTGCTCAGATTTGCCATCTGCTTTGCCTAAAACAATTATATAAAGTTGTAATGTACATGTACAACGCATTTCAATGTGGTATAATAGTTGTACCTTCTTCCTTGTCGAAGACAGACAGAAGACGAAACATAAAGGCACCACATACTGCTGCAAAGAATCCTCTCCAGTAATTCCTCACAGCAAAATAAGTTGATGTTACCTCAATACTAAATAGTACACCTGGAAATGCAAACAGGCAAACTGATACATCACTCATAAACTGGAATGCATGTAAGGTATACACAGCAAAATCTAATAACAGTGTCACAAATATATACACTTTTTACCTGTGCGGTACTCCTACATTTAAATATAGGGACTCTATCAGTTATTGTAAGCTAGGCTACTACAGAATAAATTGAGTATGATTCGCACAAATGTCACAGCGGTAGCAAATGGCAGTACTGTGACAGCAGTGGTCAGTACTGTAGTGTGTACATGTATCTGCTTGACTAGATCCATCTGACACTTTTGATCCATCATGGACTGTTCTCAAATAGGGCACCAGTCAAGTTAATAGCACAGTACATGTATATATACATAAAATGTACTAACGCATAAGTAACAGGCATACCTCCAATGGGTGAGCCAAAATTACTGGAAACTCCAACTGCACATGCTGCTGCCAATATTTCTGTGTTGTGAGACTCATTCTAACAAAATAATAATCAATAAATAATAATGTCATGGATTCAGGGAATTTCATACTATTAAGATATGGTGAAATTCCACAAGTTTTCCAACGTATAAAATAATTTCTATGACACTGTACTCTGTTCTTTCATAATAAAACATTTTCTTACATGATTTTACTTTTATATACCTCAGGCTGTATACATACATGTACCTTAGTCCCTTTAGTTCTACCACTTAGGGTATGTACTTGCACTGGCAATTGTTTTCTGTCAGAATTTTTTCTGACACTTTTGAGCCACATGGCCTTTGAAGCTAAATTAATGCTGAAAACATTTGAAAAATATTAACAACTGACTGGTAAGAAAAACTGATTTTTGTGATTTCCTTCTTTGAAATTTCTGTATCATTGACAGCTGTATGACAGATGTCTGTATGATTGCAGTTACCACAGCTCAGTGAAATGAATTCACTGAAACTTTTCTCAATCGAATTTCTGCTCATTTGAATTTTTCAGCAGGAAACACTTTATCAGTAGCTATTAAAAAACGTAGTCTGAATAGTTTCTTAGAGGTCATGTGACCTAATTAAACCAATCAGAATGCCTCAAATGCCACAAAAAATGCCAAATTCAAAGGCCCATATCTTCCGAACAGATAAAGTTATCAAGCTGAAATTTTGGAGTTGAAAATTAGATACTGTGATCTTCAAGCACGAGGTTTTGTGTTGACAGTGCAAGTACCTTACAGTACCTGTTGTGTGCCTCAGTTGTCATAGTATAGTTAGTCTGAAGAAGAACAAAGTTAAACTTCCCAGGGAGATTGATCAGTATAAGTTATAGATACATATATGTATGTGTTTATTATGTAGCACTGGTCATACAAAAATGTTATTCACTTTGCAATCAAAATTTCAAGGACCGGTGTAAATGTAATGTACAATGTAGTGATTTGAATGATGTCACAAGAACATCTAGGGATATAGAAAGAAGCTAGCTGGTCCATGATCTATTTGTTCGGCTGTGGTCAAATTTGTCATGGACTGGCTATTTGATGCTCGAAATATACCAAATGTCCCTGCCATTTTAACTCAAATCTTTGATGTGAACAAAATCTGCAGACACATCTACATGTACAATCATGTACATCTAGTATAACCACGGAATCTGCTATTAGCAACATCTGCCTGCCTTGACCATTTTCGGAAATCGAGGGCCAGTTTGTCCAGGAAACAAGAAAAGAGTCGGGTGTCCATGCCGTGATTTGTATTCAAATCATTACTGCAATTGGCGTTCATTTGTATTGATTTCATTATTTGATCTTTGGATTTTGCAAGAATGTAACTTCGAATGTGTAACTGCTCGAAACTGCTCATGACCAGTATATATTGTACTAATAAACAAACTGAGTTGAAACAAGTTTAATGTTAGAATAGCAGATGCTGTCATAGTACTTACTGTATAAATTCCCTTGAATGAGCCCACAAATTTGCCAATATTTCTTGCAACCATGCTGGCAATATGGACAAATGGACCCTAATTGAATAGGCAGAGAGGTGACAATAATTAATTAAATTAAAACAACATTATTTTTTGATACAGTGCATGCACCTGTACAGATGTACACTTTACTCTAACATAGGTTTCCCACTCATATTTTGGGGGAAAAAATTCCTTGACTTTTCACTGACCTGATAGTATTTTCACGGACCTACCTTTGCCACAGCCAAAACAATGAATTATGTGAGCCTGAATATGAAATCCCCTGACTTTTCACTGAATTGCGCAAAAAATAGGATTTCCCTGACCAAACTCGAAATTCCCTGACAATTCCCTGACCTTGAAAAAAAAACGTTCTTCCCTAACTGTGGGAACCTGAGAGGTTGTAATACATTGCTTAGTACCAACATCACATTGGCATGCACACTGGTGTCACAGTGACAGCACTGGCAGAGACAGATGTACATGTACAACACGGTGAGGTGCCAATGCCATGACAGCCACATGTATGGTAGCACCAGCATCACGCTGGCACGCACACTGGTGTCACTGTGACAGCACTGGCAGAGACAGATGTACATGTACAACACAGTGAGGTGCCAATGCCATGACAGCCACATGTATGGCAGCAACAGCATCACGCTGGCACACACACTGGTGTCACTGTGACAGCACTGGCATTGACAGATGTACATGTACAACACAGTGAGGTGCCAATGCCATGACAGACACATGTATGGCAGCAACAGCATCATGCTGGCACGCACACTGGTGTCACTGTGACCCCCGGGGGAGGGGGAGGGGCTCCTATATATAAAATGGGACGGGGATGATCATTGTACCTTTTAGGGGTTAAAATCACAGGTTTTGGTACCTCTTAGGGTGTTAAAGATCAAAAGTTAGCATTTGCAGTCAACACGGTACCTTTTAGGGAAAAAAATTTGTTTGAAACTCATTCGGATAGATTTATGACAGTGCTTGTAAAACTGACTGGCAGTGGAAAGCATTTGATGCTATTATCTTTATCGCTATTAAGTTCATTGAAAGTTTCGACTGTCTGAGTGTATGTTTTCAAATGGTACCTTTTAGGGGTAAAATCAGCTTGAGCCAAGCCCTAATTGGTACCTTGGAGGGGTTCAATTCAAATTTTGTGACGAGCATCCCCCCCCCGCCCCCGGGACTGTGACAGTGTTGGCAGTTGATATTAGCAGGCTCATTGGTGTACACACTGCCCTCACATCAATGTCACTGGAATCACTGTTAATGGAATACAGTACATACATCAATGTGCCATTTCTGACACTGCAACTGATATCACAGCGCTGTGCTCACTGTAGTTTACCTTTGCTGTCACACTGGATTCCACTTGAGAAGACTGCCACATGCAAATATCAAAAATTTAACACATGGAGCCAAACTCACCTCCTTTCCTATAGGGATACCACTTCCAAGAGCAGTCATAAGCCCAACCTACAATTATATTAATTTAATAACAAATTTAAACTGTTTGTTATTGTAGAGAAGACAACTGAACACAAGTCTGTTATCCTACAATATACATATACAATTGACATATTAGTCCACTTTTCAACAGCTGGGGTCCTCAATAAATATATTCATCAGTACTTAATTTCATAATTTCGGAAAAGGTTTCTGATAATAGCACAATTTGCAAGTAATGCACCTATCAATGTTGAGCCCAGGAGGGGTGGTGG
>JAOBYG010069328.1:0-11716 GCA_025403545.1 Epizoanthus stellaris | reverse complement strand
GAGCTCGGATAGAGAGATCTGCTAGTCGGGTTCTGCCTCACCCCGCGGGGATCAAGCCATGTCCAGGATTAGAAAGACAGTCAGAAAATCAGAGCTCGAATAGAGAGATCTGCTAGTCGGGTTCTGCCTCACCCCGCGGGGATCAAGCCATGTCCAGGATTAGAAAGACCGTCAGAAAATCAGAGCTCGGATAGAGAGATCTGTTAGTCGGGTTCTGCCTCACCCCGCGGGGATCAAGCCATGTCCAGGATTAGAAAGACAGTCAGAAAATCAGAGCTCGGATAGAGAGATCTGCTAGTCGGGTTCTGCCTCACCCCGCGGGGATCAAGCCATGTCCAGGATTAGAAAGAAAGACGTTCCTCGCCGTTCCCTGTCTCATCCTTCATTTAGATTCCCTTGTCCTTGATCAAGAATGAGCGTACCTTCTAGAAACACGAAATTTGAAATAAGCGTCCCTTCGTATAGTAGCCCTATTGTGATACTTAAATTTTGCGATTTGGGAAACTGCTTATTTTGCGAGTGTTTTAATTTTGCGATTTTGTAAAGATTTTGCCGAGGCAAATACAACACATTTCAGCGCTTGAGAAAAAAGAAATTACTACGGCAGCTAAATTTTGCGATTTGTCACACATTATCGCCATAAATAGTAGCCTTAAGGTAAGCTAAAGTTCTGGCCTGGACAGGGTATAGCAAAGAACTTAGTAACAAGCCAAACTGTAAAAGAGTTGTCATTATTTATTTAACGTGATGCTCTCAAATTTAAAAAGTTGTACTCACTTTTAGTGCATAAGAAAACAAACTCTACGGAAACCAAATCAGTTTTATACATGAGCGCCAACCTTCGCATACAATTTGAAATAAAGTGCAGCGGTGCTCAATGGAGTTAAGGCAGTAAATAATGGACTCTATAGTCCAAACAAGGGCAGGCCCTCAGGTGAGGGTAAGCCGGTCATGGCACCATTAGTCGTTACGCGAATCACGGCCATGGCGTCATGTCAACTTTCATATAATTGATCAACTTCAGTACTTGGCACGTTCGCTGGTAAAAAGAAAATATATTATCACATAAAGTACTGTTTGAGTACTATTAAAGTCATTACAATGTCTGACTGAACGACTCTCGGGCCAACTCGTACTCTCTCACTCCAACATACATCATCTAAGGGCAGATTGGCAGACAGACAGACAGACAGACAGACCGCAGACAGTTGGACGAAGGACTTGTGCAAGAAAGAAAGAAAGAGAGAGAGACGTAGTCATAGATAAAGTTTATCATAAACAGACTAACAGACAGACAGACAGCTGGGCGGTACGTGAGCAAGAAAGAAAGAAGCGAGACATGCACGGTCATGGATAAACACAGACTAACGGACAGACAGACAGACAGACAGACGGACAGACACAAATATAGCGAAAGACCTAGTATGTAGTACAGCAATATGGGAGCTAGATCACAAGGTGTTTATCTGATCTTGCACACGTGTGTAAACATCAATTACAGCGAACGAGCTGCAGGCTGCACGGCTTTCAGGCGTGAAAAATTGAACGCTATCAACCATAAAAAATCTACAAACATTCCTCACCGGAAATGAGAACGTCTGTACTGTAGCTTTGTTGCGAGGCTCCAAATATACGAAAACCACTATAAATGTCATCTTGTAATCCGATATGAAACAACATCGGCTTGAACACAAGTACGTGCCAAGACAGTGTTGACAAAATGGCTTAACAGCTATCAGATCAGAGTCAGCAGTTAATTAGTTGAATTTCTTTGCTGTCATCGCCAACTTGCACCACGTGGAAAATTAATAAATCATGACGTCAGTTTAACGAAAAACTGAGAATTGTTCTGAAAGACTAATGGCGCCATCAGACATCATAAAATCCGGTCTTTTCGTGACATATTTAATCTTTAATATCTCTTTGTACTTAACCTTTGTAAGTTTAAAATAGTAACACCGGTTATTTTTTGTAAAATTCGATCCCATCTCCCTTTTACAGTCTTTATACTGAACAGTTTTATTATTTATCCCGCACTTTGGCTCCCCGCTCAGTCAGCTGTGTTTGATGTGAATGATGGGTTTCAGGGGTTTTTTTTCTAAAATACTAATAAACGATTTTCGTACACAGTGATACGAGCCATTTATCCTACTCCGATCTATCCCCTCATTTCCTAAAATCTAAATATATAAATTACCGTGAATAACGATGCAGGTTGTTCCTTATCTTGCCGTCCAAACTAGCCGTCCAAAATGGCTTCAGCGTTTCTTTTTATCTTCCAGTCCTCTTATTGTTTTCCGCTGTGCATCGGGTGTATCGAGTCACCGTCCTCGAGCACATACTCACAAACGACGCTATGATGATATGACTACGGTATGGGGCCGATCCTGAAGATGGTAGGTATCATTCACGAGCATGTCCAAAATTGTTGCCTAAATTGCTTTGCATGAGTTTAACTTTTGCTCAGAATTTAGCTCAATACCGAAAACTCAGGTAAAACGGAATATCTGACCATATCTCAAGTGGCTTGCCCGTATTCATGCGCTCAAGAGATGTCTTGGCTTCATATTAACACCAGGCCAGCGTTATCGATCGCCTAGATTACTCGATTGAAGTAATGAGGAGGAGTTGTACATCGCATTTTGTGGGTGATTTTTCTCCAAATATTTTTGGTCAGTTCAGTTTTGAAAAATCGAGGTTTTCTATTAATAGGCATTTTTATTTTCATCAGTCCATGTCCTCCTGGCCCCCCCACTGACGGGTTTGGCTTGCACACCGAATACCGGGCAAAGTGAATTTCGTTTTAATCTACTTCTTCGTCGTTTTCTTTACCGTTAGAATCAGTGTGCAACGGCCCTTTAAATGGCTTCCAAGCAAGAAGGAAAACTTGCTGTCAGTCGAGTCAAGTAAAATTTTATCCGTTGTAAATGAGAAGATTTCTATCTAGCGCCACTGGTTCTCTTCAGCCAATTTATTTTACTATCAAAACTAAAATTATAGTTGCCTTCTTCTCTACTTGCATATCTATCAAACTGTATCTTCTGACTATAAACATATACATCTTCATATAAGGGCAATGTATTAGTTTACCTATTTTTTGCCCTTTCTCCTTAAACTGTAACTTGTGTAATTATGAAACGTGTAAAAGGATGTAAAGGAGATAAATAATTTTTAAAAAAAAGATTATAATTCATGTTTTGTAAACTTATAATGTAGTACCTAAATAAAGTTGTCGTTAAAAGAGTGGTGTGTGAAAATATTCCGACGGTAGCAGTTTTGAAGACTGGTATTCAAGGGGCATTCTCATGTTTATCATATTTTCATAAATGTGGCAAGAAACTGCTTTAATTGGGATGCAAGCCTATACTTCTCACTAGCGACGTAATCGCAATCACATGCGCAAGGGCCTTCACACCAGAACGCAAGCGACACAAGCAAGGTGGTACGCATGCGCCTTACACTGGTTGTCTTGCGGTTACGATTATGATTACGTCGGCTTAATTCACACTAGAAAATTTCTGAGGCAATCGCAATTGCAAGAGAAGCACAAGAAAAACAAACTTTTCCTTTTTCTTGCGCTTACGATTGCGTTTCCTCGCTTCACACTTTCTTGTTACAATTCCGATTGCGTCGCTAGTGCGAGGCAGGCTAAAAGGTGTCTGAACACAGTTAATGGTTGACACAAGGGTCAAACTTGAAAAAGTGATAGCTCTTCAGTGATTACTCGTTACGCTGAGATATTCTAACAGATTACAGAGACATATCAGAACGAAAAGGTTTTTCTCTGCTATAGGATGTCATACTCTTACCATGGCAATGAAATACCTCTAATGATAGCCTTTAAAACGACAAAATACAACAATTTCTCAAAATCTACTCAATAACTTTTTGTTAAATTTGTAAGAAGTGATATTGGCAGCGGAACATGCTTTCAAAAACTTATGCGGCATGGTAACAGTCTGAAAAGAATTACGGGGTTCAATACCTTTAGTTACTTTCCGTCACCTTTTTTTAAACTCAGTATTTAGGCACAATAGTGACATCACAAATATTTCAATTAGTAGCTACATGTACTTCCCAGCAGAGACCTAAAGATAGAGAGTTCTAAAAATTCTCAACAGAAACACTCTGGTATCAGAGCAATCGAGGTTATACTATTACACTAACAAAATGCTATTTAAAAATCGTATTAAAAAGCATCAGCTTTCTTCAAAACATAATCTTTAAATACCGTCAGCTCTGACGGCTGACAGTTAAAAAAATTAACGGCTTTTTGACGGTTGATGGTTAAAATCTTCAGCCATTTGACGGTTCATTAAACGGTTCTGACAGTAAAAATATAACCATTCTTTAAGGTCGACGGTAAAATGTTAGGCCGTTTGACGGTTGACAGTTGACCCATTAAGACGGTTTGCGACACCTTTGGTACAATTTCACACTTTCTAAACTGACGTTGACAGGCTTTTATTGATGTTTACATCAGAAAGAAGTCTATATCCTGGATGACCTGTAAATACTGACTATTAGCTGGACTACTTTAATTCCCAACAACCATTATGTGACCATTCAAATACCAGATTACTCTAATTAGTAAACATTTCATATCCTTACCCTACCTGGCCTGGTATGGACTAATTACACGGTTCATACACCATGACAATTAAAAAAATCCTGGAGTTTCCAAGAGTTTTTTCAGGCTTTTTTCCAGGAGTTTTCCAGGAGTATTTTGAAGTGAAAAAGCAGTAAATATCAATAAATTTCCCAGCAATTTTCTTTTTGAAAGACGAAAAGAAAAAACACATATTCGCACAGTCTGGGTTTACTTGATTCTTCCAGGAGTTTCCAGGAGTAAAACAACATTTCCAGGAGTTTCCATGAGGCATACAGACCCTGTAATTAATTTGACTGCCAGTTGGGACGTTACTAGCGCTTATGGGCCTTATAATAAGAGATTTAAAGAGAAAGCCAAGGCCAGGCAGGGTTAACACTGAACGACTGAGAGATTTCATAGTTTATACAGAATTCAAATGAATCTACTTGATGCACGTTTCTTGCGGAATCAATGAACTCACTGGAACCCTTTAGTCCCTTGGATAACATTTGAATTCTTCTACCAGTGTTTATACATATTTTCTTGATACATATTCTCCAAAAAGTCTAGTTTATGATAAAAAAAAAAGTGAGTGATGAAATTGTGGATGGCTTTCAATTTGTTGGGACTTTACATCAAGGAATTTATTTGCTATATCAACAGTGAAAACTTGCAGGGTCTTCAATGCCCTTCTACACAAAAAAAAGTTCATGAATATGAAAAATAAGGGTAAAACGTATGAATTGAAGATTCCACATTTAAAACCTAGAAATTACACAAGTTGGTTTGCACCAAATAATTAATTGTACCAAAGAGTGCACATTTATGCACAAGAGCTTGTTGTTACTCATGTGTTTTGAAAGTTTGCTTTCCAGCCAAATGAAGACAAAACTGCACAGTCAACTGCATACTACATGTACTGCAGGGCTGGTGGCGCTGCTGCAATTGATCTGCCCATGGGTGGACAAACTCTGGATAAAAAACAAAAACAAGGAGGGGTATCTGGATTGTGTTAGCCCAGCTAATGCGGGCAACTGATAGTTAATGAGAGCACATGGAAATTAATGAGGACACATGGGAGGTGATGAGGGCACATGGAAGTTAATGAGGGCAACTGATAGTTGATGAGGGCACATGGAAGTTAATGAGGGCAACTGATAGTTGATGAGGGCACATGGAAATTAATGAGGGCACATGGGAGGTGATGAGGCCAACCGAGAGTTGATGGGGGCACATGGGAAGTGATGAGGGGCACAGGAGTTAAGAAAACATGAGTTAATGTGGGCACATGGGAGTTGATAAGGGCTAATGAGAATTGATGGGGCACATGAGAATTGATGGGGCACATGAGAATTGATGGGGCACATGAGAATTGATGGGGCACATGATAATTGATGGGGCACATGGGAATTGATGGGGCACATGGGAGTTGATAAGGGCTAATGAGAATTGATGGGGCACATGGGAATTTATGGATCGCATGAGAATTGATGGGGCACATGGGAATTGATGGGGCACATGGGAGTTGATTAGGGCTAATGAGAATTGATGGGGCACATGGGAATTGATGGATCGCATGAGAGTTGATGAAGGGCATAGGAGTTAATGAGGACACATAGGAGTTAATGAGGGCACATAGGAGTTGATGAGGGCACATAGGATTTAATGAGGGCATATGGGGGTTGTTGAGGGTACATGGGAATTTATGGGGACTCATGAGAATTAATGGCGACACATGGGAGTCAGTGAGGGATACAGGAGTTGATGAAGAGCACACAGGAGTTGATTCATGAGGGCACATGGGAGTTGATGAGGGCCCGTGAGAATTGATGAGGGCACATGAGAACTGATGAGGGCATATAGGAGTTGACGAGGGCACATAGGAGTTGATGCTGGCACATGAGAGTTGACGAGGGCACAATAATTGATGAGGGCACATAGGAGTTGATGCAGGCACATGAGTGCTGATGAGGGCACATGGGTGCTGATGAGGACATATGGCTGCTGATGAGGGCAAATAGGAGCTGATGTGGACCCATGGACACATGAGAATTGATGGGGACAAATGGGAGTTGATAAGGCACATGAGGGTTTATGACAGATAAGAGACGACGACAGAACATAGCAGTTGATGAGGGCAACTGGGAGTTGCAATTTCATTGGAGCTCTTTCACCACCATCAACATCAAACAAACTCCAGCTTCTCCTTACAATTTCCTAAGGAGAAAATAGTAACTGATCAAATACAGAAAATATATATACATGTATGTACCAGCACCATCTTATGATCTCTCAGATATTTGTATACGAAATGGGTAGAGACAAACTGAAGTGTGATATTCGGGGCTGAAAGGGTTTTAAATATCAGAGGTGCACTTTCTAGTTTCACAAAACCTGAAGGTTCAAGGTTGAAATTTTTGCGAATTTCCTTTATCTGCACAAATATTATGCCAAATAAATTATTTAAACATCGTATGATTCACTAGCATCATTACTGACCTCTGCTCTCCTACAGCCCAACCATAACAGAATGTTTAAATTAAAAATTCTATCTTACAAGTATTGTCTTATATAATTCAGTCATGACGAAATTTCTCATCATGATGAAGTTGTAGGAGGTACTGGCGTTGCAACACTCGGGGCGGGGTTTGTATCTGTACTTCCATATGATTTTTCAGACTTCTCCATTGGCTCTTGAGCTGCAGTACCATTGCTACTTGATGTGGGTTGAGTCACTATTGGTGTCTCATCCTCCTCCTTAAACTCCTCATATGCCGCATACTCCTCCCACTGCTCATCTGGATTTGGTTTGCATTTGCCGCAACAGAAGTTGAAACAGCAACAGCAACAGCAACACAAGTAGCATCCGGTGATGACGCCACAGAATAAGAACAATGCCTGTTGATACATAATTATTGCATCTTTTAACCCTTTTATAGTCCTGAATCCTTAATTTTAGTACTTTTTTTGTTTTAATTAGCTGTAGTAGTTTTTCCTATATATAGCAGTTAGCTCCTTGTATTTCAGATGGTTGAAAATTATATGTATTAAACATCAAAATATTCCATTTGAAAATCGTTTTCTTTTTTCTTTGGATATAATCATATATTTTTATTATTCTAAAATGTTTATTTTGGTCTCTGTTTCATCTTGTATTTCCTGAGATTGTCGGGCACTAATGGTTTTTGTTTTTTAAAAATGTGATATCAAGGGGCCTGCAACACATTTCCATTACATACACTCATGCCATGCACCTTGATCACGAATGTATGTAGTGCTTCAATCAATGCTCTGATGGATGGCATTGAAAGCTGTGACTTTTTATTTCCAAACAGTTCCTTTAAACTCTACCATTTGCAATTACGAATAAAGTATGTTTTCCTAATTTTCATGTAGAACCCACGTCCCTCTCCCAGAGAAGCCATTAGGAGTTAGCGAATTCAAGGGCATGTGTCATTGCAAGTGCTGAATGCACAAGTTTGAATAGGGGGTCTGGGGACATGCTTCACCGGAAAATTTTGAACATTTAAAGGGGAACTGAATCCTAACATAGATTCATTCTTAATAAAATTATTTTAGTTTGTAAAACAGTGTTTCAAAGTTGTTTTTTGTTTAACGAGAAAATTCTCCAAGCAATAAAGCAATTCCGCACCTTTTAGCAGCCACGACCGTCGACGCATATGTTTTGGTCAGCGGTCATTAATCCAAAATTGCGACGTAGGTCATGGGGAAATCAGTGTTGCTGAGTGTGACTTTCATTACATGGTAGCCAATTGCAATGATAGCTATTAATTTAGTCTTTGACTTCTTGAGAAATATTTAATGATTAGAACAGCGAATCCTCCATATGATACTACAATCTGCAGCTGAAAATTTTATGTATTCCCCATATGAGACATCATATATTTGAATGGAAGTCTGCTGACTCTTCATTTCTGAGCAACCAGGCAAAGCAGTAAATTACGCTTTTGAAAGCCCTATAAATTCCAAATTTTATGCATCAAGCAAAAACAACTTTAATTGAAACATTGTTTTACAAACCAAAAGGATTTTATTAAAGAAGAAATGATTTTGGGGTTCAGTTCCCCTTTAACCTCTTGGAAGTGCATTTTCCATCATTTTGAGAGGTTTTCAAGTTATAATATAGGATCGGTTTGTGTATATTCAGTTTGTGTAGGGGAACTGGGGCATATTTTTCAACAAACTATATACAATTGGGAAGTTGCGATTTTCATCATTAAATATTTTTAGAACAATTTCCAGTGTTAAACATTTTGTATTGAGAAAAAGAGACCAACAAGCACGCCTGAGGCATGTGAACAAGAATGTCCAGTGTGTGAGAGTATGAAATAATTCTGAGGTGTGTAACACATGCCCGAGCAGTGTGACTTGGTAGGTCTGCTCTCCCAGAAAATATCTCAGAGCTACTACATGTATTTATTGCAATACTTAAACTTTGAGATTTGAGAAACTGTGTATTTTGCGAGTGTTTTGCAAAGATTTCAGTGCTTGAGAAAAAAATATTCCCGAAAAAAGAAGAAGTGAGAAACAAGGTGAGAATTTGAATTTTTCTAATTCAACAATATTTTTGTTAAGGTAACACAAAAAGTAACATACTCAACTCAACAAGAACACTTTGTCAAAAGGAAAAATAGGTACACATGCAGTGTGTACCGAGGTGAAGCTATTGACACAATACTGAATAAAACAGCATCATTTGTGAACGTCAAAATTATACTACTCACAGGTTTGAACAGAGGAATAAAAGTGATCTGTCTACAAAAGTTTCTCAGTTCAGCTCTGGATTTCTGCAGCTCTTTCAAACTTGTGTCTTCCTCAGGGTTCTGTCAGTGTCCTTTTAGTTAAGTCGCCAATCTCATGTCGGCCGTGACAAACAATCCAAGTTGAATTATTCTGTAACTGCGTACCAGAGGTTAGCTCTCCATCGCCAGGCTTTCGCTTTGTGACAGGTAAGATGTCCGTCCATTGAAATATTCTCTCAAACCAAACATAATTTAGTGTGAACAGTAAACACTTCATTCTACCACAAAACAACACCGTTCGATGCATGATCAAATGACAGCATCCTCCTGGAGTAAAAATACTCTGGGATCACGTGATTCACGAGGATGCTATTTGATCCGACAAACTTCAATCGACTATGTTTCGTGACATTCCGAATATAACGCCTGTCCACCATACATACATCAGTCCGCGAGTGCTGGCTATGAGCTATTAAGCCTTTCGGCCAATAGCTTAAAAAATGGCAAATGAATATCATTGCTTAAACTGCAAAACATGTAGAGTAGAAATAGAGTAGAGTAGAAATTACTGCAGCAACTAATTTTTGTGGTTTGCCAAAACTTTAGATTAGTTGCCGCAATACATGTAAATAGTAGCCTAACGGTACACCCAAACATTCCAAATATAAAAACACTTCTAGAAAGAAGACCCCCCCCCCTCCAATTTGAGCTAGATTACTGATGGAAATTAAATACATTATCTCAAAATATATGTAATTTACCATAACAGGTTCAATGATGGATGAATTAAAGGAACTGGGGCAGGCAAAAAGCTTGACAGAGGAGGTGAGCATCAGAACAAGGAAAAGTATACACCTTATTATTCAAGAAACTTTGACCACATGAAATCATGAATAAGACAACAATTAAACTATTTTGAAACTGAATTTGTCAGTTACCTGAGAATTACTTCAAAGGATACATTCGGCATGGACGACAGTATCAAATGAGACATTGGATGATTTCAAATTTTTGGTTTTATATTTTATGTTTTTGACGTGTAATGACCTTTCCTGAATTTGGTGTGTATGCATCAAAAATAAAAATTGCTGGAGTGAGGTAGGGAGCAAGGTTGCAGATACTGCCCTCCCTGTTATCACCCACACTATCACAAAACCTTGCATACCTTGCACCAGCCACTGTTGAGTCTGAAGTACAACTGGACATTCTGCAACGAACATTTTATTAAAATTAACTGCAATCGTTAAAGCTCAAAATCCTTATCCAGTAGTACAGTGTTGGAACGTAACATTGTACAAAACACTAATCTTATTACCTGTAAACAAATAACAAAAATATCATCTTGCTGTAGATAAACAATTATTACATGAAAATCATGAGATAGTACCAATGAAAGCTTGTTAGTATAGCATGTACAGTGTGTTTTGTTCATCTTTATCTTTGAACCTGAATGTTTGGAACACTATGAAATGAGTATGCTGGATTCCAACAAATAAGCCAGTTTCACAATCATGCGCAAAACAAAGTAAGGGTTTTCTGGCGGGCCACAATCCCTGTTTATATAATTATTCTTTGACAATTTTTAAAGTTATCATTTATCTTCTTTCAGAAATTATCCAGCTTTTCCACTTCTTCGCTCATTCTGCCATGTTTACAAATCATGTGGGCCCACTGGCTGAAACCCTAACCTTGCTCTGCGCATGATTGTGAAACTGGCTTATTGCACTACCTGAAAATAATAATAATATAATAATAATAATAATAATAATAATAACAACAATAACAATAATAGTAATAGAATAGTTCTTAAAAATGCATCTATCGAATGACTCAATACGTTTTACAAGAAAAACCAACTACTGGCATAACCACAGGAGGATTTCAGTTATTGTTATTTAAATGTGCTTGCCAGTCTTTGATTGGATGTTTGATACAAAGATTTCATCATTCAAACTCTCGGAGGTGTTTGGAACTGAAAAGGTTTGTTGATAAACATTACGTCAGCAGAAATCCACCAATAAAATTATCAAGCCAACTCGAAATAAAATAAAACCCAACTCACTAAGTTAAAATTTAAGCTTTTTTAGATCAGACCCTCTCCCCTCTCCAAGGAGAATGGAACAAATTACACACTTTGTACAGCTTGGTGCTCATAGTGAAGATGTATTGGACAATATTGCTTTGAGACCTAGATTGCCAAACCTTGTCCAGGGCAACTGTGATGTGTACATGTAGATCAACTGTGATGTGTACATGTAGATCAACTGTGATGTGTACATGTAGATCAACTGTGATGTGTACATGTAGATCAACTGTGATGTGTACATGTAGATCAACTGTGATGTGTACATGTAGATCAACT
>JAOBYG010069217.1:0-11718 GCA_025403545.1 Epizoanthus stellaris | reverse complement strand
TTTATTTCAACAAAGATAGCAATTTACTACCACTTTTAGAGGATGGATTAATTCCTCATACATTCTCTTATAAACTATAGTTGTCCCTTATGCTAAAAAAATGTACGCATTATAAGCTTGGGTAGCCTGTGAGTGAAGTGCAATTATATAGAACAAAGTGTGAAAAATACATAGTTACAATAACAAACAATATATATGTTTAAAGATATTACAAGTAAATTATAAAGAAAATATATATTTGGAAAACAATCAGTTTGGCACTGCTTTGGAAAGGGATCCTTCATTTCGAATACCGGTATGTCGTGGCAAGGCATTCCAAGTATGTGCCCCATTAATGTGGAAGGATCCTTGGTACTGAATAATAATAATAATGGTAATAATAATAATAATAATAATAATAATAATAATAATAATAAACTTTATTATACTCAGAATTCAAACAGTTGACACTGATTTCCATTTCCATACTTAGATGTTATTATGGTAATGATAATGCACCTATCAATGTTAAGCGGGAGGGGGGAGAGGCCAGGCATATGTGGGGGATTTGACAGCAATTAGCTGCCCGTGGTGGGCATATTTGACCATTTTAATCGAATTCTGAAAAGTTTTTACAACAAATAAGTGACTCATTTGACTGCCAACAATTGCCCCCGGGCGGGGAATTTGAACAGAAGTCCTTCTCTGAGTTCAAATGCCCGGCCTTTGCCCAGCCTCCCCCCTCCAGCTTAACATTGATAGGTGCATAACTTCCCTTGATGGTAGAATGCTTAAACTCTTTTTTTTGTCATGCAGGATTCTTTTTCACTCTGTCACTTGAACAGAAAATTAACACTGGAGCCCAAGGTATGGTATGAGTTCAGTGCCAGATAAGAATAGGTAATTAAATTGTGATGAGTGAAATTAGAGATTAATTTCATGCATGTTTTTACCATGGAGGGCAAAATAATTATGTTTGACTGTATCAAGGTGTTTACTTAATTAATACTAGAACTGGCAGCAGTGAAACTACAATGGAAATCTTCAGCAAATCTTTAGGAATCTTTGTCAAAGTTTTTTAAATATATGGAAAATTCATATATAATTGGAAAAGTTTGGAAATCTTCTAGAAATTAGGAAAATCTTTGGAAATCTTTGGAAAGTGTTTGGAAAATCTTTACAAAGTTTTGAAACATTTTTGGTAAAAGTTTGGAAAGTGTTCAGTAAATCTTTGGAAGGAATCGTAAATTTTGGAAAACTTCAGAATGTATTCGCAAATGTTTTAGAAATGTTCAGGAAGTGCTTGTTTATAACCTCAGAGGGGTGTGTTACCATAGCAGCAGTGTAATTTCATGTGTGAAATTACAAATTAACGTTGACATTTTAGAGTGAAATTATGGAGTAATTTGTCACCCATGGTATTAGTATAGGAAACACTACCGTTCGAGAAGAATTAATGAAAAATACCATGAGTATTTGATGAAAGTGTCAGTAATACCACGAGTGTGCAGCACGAGTGGTATTTCTCACTTTCATCAAGTACGAGTGGTATTTTTCATTAATTCTCCGAGAACTATGGTGGTGTTTCCCGTTAATATTACACCTACAAAAAATACTGGCCTCTGATTGGTTGGTTTAACATGTATTTTTTGCTTGGTTATGGGATCGTTCAAATCTGTCCAGATTGTTTGAATACTTTCCGGCCAAGATCTTCCAAATTCTGTTCTCAAATTAAGTGCGTTTAGAAAATTCTGGAAATTTTCGTAAAATCTTCGGACCTGTTTGGAAATCTTTGGAAATGTTCTGAAGATCTTTGGAAATTTTTGGAAAGTGTTCAAAAAGTCTTGGGACAGATTTTAGTGTTCTTTAGAAACTTTGGAAAATCTTCGGGAGCCTTCGGAAAATCTTTGGAAGTGTTCGGAAATCTTCGGAAGGTGTTCAAAAAGTCTTGGGACAGATTTTGATCTTTATTTTTTTTGAAAATCTTTGGAAGTGTTTGGAAAATCTTCGGAGTTGTTCGGGAAATCTTCGGAAGTGTTCGAAAAATCTTTGGAAGAGTACCGTATATTTTGTATTTTTTGTAGTTGTGCTATTAGAGATGAAATTGTGTAGTGCTTATAAAATTAATAGAAAGGGACCCTTATTTATTTAGTATAGATTCTGCAAGACAACATATTTCGCTTTTGGTTAGGTATACAATGTAGGTTATGAATACAAAACTTGTGACAGCCGATCTCTGTTTATTTATGATTTGAGTGGAAAGTGCAGCAGCGGTCCTTGGAAACTCTTATAAGAAATAAATTAATAATTTCAATTATTTTCCTTTAGTGCATACAGTACTGTCCGCGGGATTCATACCAGATCCCGATCACTTCGGGATTCGGGATCGTGTCAGGATAAATCCCGAAAGAGTTCGGGACGTGTCCCGAAAAATTATCGGGACAGTTTATCGGGACTTTATTGTTTGACCCGACACGATCCCGAAATCCCGAATCCCGAAGTGATCGTATGAATCCCGAGGACGGTACTGTAAGGTCCCTACTGATATAAGTCCATGGTTTTTATTCTGTGAAGTGATTTCAAGCATACCAAATCAGAAAGTGCTCTCAATAACTCAAATCCTCAATAACCCGAATTTCTTGTTAATTCAAACTAAAACCTACTGTAATTCCTGATGCTTCACCCATTTACCGTAATTGTATCCTCAATAATTCAAACTTTGATAAATCTACTTTTCCTCTTACTTGAACTAAATTATACTCCTATCAGGTTACTTTTTTACTATATTACATCTGATAACTCCATCTAGTTAACAGCATGACATAAAACACTTTTGAAGTAATATAATTACAAATCAAACTAAATTGAGTGTCCACATCGTTATATACAAGTAAGTTCTTGGTATTCACCAAGAATGGGTTCTCAGTGTAAATTATTAGAAAGATTTTTGGCACTGTTTTCCACACAAAATCAATCTTAGGTAATTAATTTTGTTATCCCCTTTGATATCTCAAATTCATGATATAACTGAGACTGTTTTCCGTTTCCCTCGCGGGTTTGAGTTATTGGGATTGTACTTGTGACGTCCTATATGCATGTACATGTAGTGTATTCACTTGTACATGTATGTGAAGAGTGAAACAAGGCATTGTTAACAACCTGTCATTTATATCACAGGTGACCATTAATGCTCGTATCGTCGTGGTGGGAGCTTCAGATGTTGGGATTTCATTCCTAGAAATGTTTGTGTTTTGGTGAGTATTATTGGGTGCTATGGATAAAAACGAATTATGCTGCATGCTACTTTGGTTGATTCAAATGGTCTTGTCGTGTTTAATAAGATTGCCTAAATTAGGTGGAGCTTTTTGTGTACGTCTTTGATATTTGCATCTTCCACATTATCAGTATTTTTTTCCCTAAATTATTTTGTTAATTTTTGTCAGTTTTATATATCCTGCCAGCTGCCAATTAAATTTGAAACGGTGTTTGTTGCTAACACAGACAACAGCAGTAATTTTACTACTGCTTTCATTAGTGTCTATTGTCATCACATCCAGTACTCTGGCATCTGGAAGGACACTAATTATTGTTCATCATTTACTTTGACTGGGTCTGTCTTTGTGTTTTGTAACTGAAATGGTATGTGTGTATGGTGAAAGATTTAAGAACGCAAACCAGTCAAAACACTTTATTTCAATGCTAGAGCCTCACCAGATACAGTTGTGAATCTCAGAAGTCATATTGGAGCTCAAAACGTCCTCAAAGTTACAAAGTACTGAAATACCCCATTTCTCTTTGGCAGAAGGGCATTGTAAATATTTTACTCTGGAACCTCACTGGATACTGTAACACTCAGTGGTGTTACTTCAGAAGTCATTCAAGCTCAGAAAGCCCTCAAAGTTACAAGACATTGGAATGACCCATTCTAAACATCCATGCAGGGAATGGTGTGGCAGAAAGTTATTTTATACGTTTGTGACCACTGAATTTTAAAATCCAACAATACATTAGCCTGCCTGCAGATGCTAGTTTTCCTTTGAGGGAGAGATTTCTTGCTGCGAAGGAAAATTAGCGTCTGCTGGCAGACTAACAATACATGATAAACTAGAAATCTGCCCACCACCAACTGCTTGTACTATTGAAGTGTAATAACGAAATTATTTCAATGTATAAATGAAATGGAAGTGAGAAAAGTAAATAACCGCGAGAAAACAAGATTCTTGATAGAGAAAAGAATAAGAACTAAAAACAGTAAAAATATGCATAAATTATAAGAACGTTCATGTGATAAGAAAATAAGGCTGGAATTTAGATATTATTAGCTGTCATTATATATCAGTAGGTATCATTAGATATCATATTTACACGTAAGAACCTACTGCAGGTTGATTTGGAAAAATGTAGTTCCTTATATGCGGGGTTTCACTGTACACATTGTCTTGGTCGGCCAACAAGTTACATGTAAGCCAGCCAGGTTTAACTTTATTTACCGGTATGTCATTAATATTTAGAAATCGAAATTATTTCATTCAAATATATTGACCACATTTTCCAAACAGCCAACTCAAAAAACACAAAATTCTGAGGGGGGCAGAGACAGAGAGAGAGAGAGAGAGCAAGAGAACAGTAAACAGACTGATGCAATCTTATAGAAATGTTGGCACTGCCCTGTTTGCAGTGTGGGTTCTAGCTAAACTAATTAATGTCATTCCTTTAATTTTCAGCCCACACTTACGATTTAACAACCTAACCCTGATCTCCCCACACGGATTTCCTGGTCAGCTGCAGCCAGATCCTGTACGGTCGCAGTTCCTGCCATCAAGGTAGTAAATCATATTTATTTATTTATTTTCTAGTACGGCCACCTCTCAATAAATACATGTAAATGAGAATTTTTGGCAGGGAGATCAGAGCTAGATTTCTACAGCTCAGAACTTTGTCACCTGAATGCTACTGAGTTTCCTGAAGCCTGAGAAAACAACATTTCAGGAGAGAGTTCCATAGGTTTACAGTTCTAGGGTAAAAAGATAGCGTATACAATTCATATTATTATTTTACAGAGGTGTAGTTCTAGAATTTCATATTTTTAATTTGTAACCTGGGGCCACTCCTGATATTATATTTTAAACATTTTTTTGTTTCCCTTAAGAGTCCGAGATAATGGGGGCATACTGTATTTACAACATTCCACTGCTCTCTGGTTGGTATGTTTGTTGAGCATAATTATGTCGATCATGCTTTCTCCAGAGAAGACAATCCAGATGTTTATAAGACAGTTTATTTGAAGTATATAATTCTTAATAGATCCTTGTAAACAGCTATTGACCTATCAGGAAATTTCTTAAAGGCAGGATGAAATGAGCATGAGAGTTGATGATAGTTGATGAGAGTTCAAACTCTCGCTCTCGTTTGACCACCAACTCTCATGCACTCTTGTCGACACTCAATTTATGCACTCTCATCAAGTTTGAAGATGTTCAAATTTTGATGAGAGTCTCTGAGAAATTTTGTTTCTTTGTTTTGCGAATCTTATCAACTCTTATTGATTATCATCCTCATTTGACCATGTGCACGAGAGTTGACCAAACTCCTGTCCAACTCTCATCACTCGACTCTCATACAACTCTCATTCTTGTTTGATCCGGCCGTAAAGACCTTAAATCACATGAGCATGAGAGTGCTCTGATGTATTCTCATCAACTCTTGAGTGTTCTTATCAAACTTCATGAAAGTTGATGAGATTTTTCTCACTTCCATGTAGCTGTTATATACAGTAACTCTCATGCAAATGTCATGCTCATTTGACGAGGCCTGTGTTAGTTACAGTATTAAACTCTAGTCCAACTCACATCACTCAACTCTCATCAACTTCCATGTTTGTTTGATTCTACCTTAATAAATATGTATTACTGAGTGTGCTTATGAAAAATAGCTACACATTATTATTATTATTATTGTTACCAATGTACCATCTACAAGGACCTCGTAAATAACTGGGCTCCCCAATTGTGAGTCTCTGTAGCTCATGATTAGTGGGTAGAACATCACCAGAGAGCCATGGGCTCAATTCCTGTCTGAATTTTTCTTCAGCCTGTGACCACCACCTTTCACTATATCACGCACCAGCTATATTCAGATGGTCGTATCTTTGCTTTTGATTTGTTTTCAAATAATTGCCAACATAATTCTGCAAACCAATAGGTGAAGACTTGTATTTCAACTGTGAAGTAACCCTTTGTATGTGTCATCTTGATAACTGTTATAAACAAGGTAAAGATATTTGCCATTTTGATGCAGTATGGTCTTTGTACTTACAGTCTTTGCTACACTGAAGATGATTACGTACACATGTCACTCCGTACATGGGTGAATGTGGTGGAAGGCAAGATGATTGGCATTGACAGGTCAGTGATGTAGGTTTATCAATAGGTTGATTGTTTAAGTCATGTGTTTTACAGCCAAGATTTAATAATAATAATAATAATAATAACAACAATAACAATAACAATAGCAATAGCAATAGCTGCAATGGCATTAGTAATAGCAATAGCAGTAGCAATAGCAATAGCAGCAATAGCAATAGCAGCAATAGCAATAGTAATAGCAACAGCAATAGTAATAGCAATAGTAGCAATAGCAATAGTAGCAATAGCAATAGCAAAAGCAATAATAATATTAATGGTTTATTTAATTTAGCAAATCCACTAGGTGGCTCTTCTATTGCTAACTACATGGATAAAAAATTCTGAGAGTTAAAAAAACTGGATCTAAACTACCGAAAATCTAGAAATATACTGAAGGGGAATTGGCTAAAAGAGAATATTTTGCTAGAAATCTGAGTCGATACTGATGAACTATATAACACCAAAGGGAAATTATATTAAGAGAATAAAAATATTGTCCATTGGCTGCTTTATGCTTAAAAAAAAGCTTTGGATTTTCAGGAGAAGTCAAAGCTGTCCCTGCACTCTCTGATGCCCGCTGGCAGGCTGTTAAACATAGCAGCGGTGCAGTTCTGAAAGGTGCCAGATTCAAACGGCACTTTCAGCTTGTATGCACTCAAAGAGCGAAGTGGTTTCCTTTAATATAACAATCCTACGTCCTTCACACAGAACCAATAAAATAGTGCGTGTATCAGATGGGCACAGTGTTCCTTATGACTACCTGGTGCTGTGTACAGGCCAACAGTTCACTGTACCCGTCCCCACTGGAGCCGATATCAGTACTCTGGTGACAACTAGTGAGGTGGCACGTCCAAAGACTGCAGTCTACAAGGATCCTTTGCCGGCAAACGTGTTTACTGTGAACTCTGACAGAGAATGTGAAACAGTGCTTACATGGATTCGGCAACATTTCCTCACCAGTCAGGGTAAGACTAGATTTCTGTGTCAACTACTCATTCTCAGTGTCTGTTTAAAGGCAGGTAAATGAAGCCATTTTTCAGTTCTTTGCATATATCGATTTGTATAAAATACACCAACCCTAGACGAAATGAGAACTTCCATCAACATACTTAAGCAATGTTGTTATGGAGGTAGCCAACATTGAGGGGAGTATAGGAACAGACAGTAGCACCTCCAGTCAGTTTTGTTGTCATACTTTCAAAGAATACATCTTTGCCGAAATTTAACCTAACATTAATAATCATTATTTGATCACACCCATATCCTGGCCGTATTCCTCCAGGCCTATTTAGATGATACAATTGTCGCCTCTGTCTTGCCACACACAAGACAAAACTGTATCATGTCATATAAATCAGCCTTCAAACCATAACAGAATTAAATAAAACCACTACGCTGTAACCAGTGCAGTTTTTCTGCAGCTCTACACTATAGCTAGTAGGTAAAGATGCACATCACCAAGTACCTGACTCACAATATAAGGAGATGCCTCGCGATTCTTCTAAACATATCGACCAATCATTGAGCTTCAAGTTAATTGGAACGTCTAGGATTGATTGAATCTGTGTGGGGCGATGAAACCAGACACTGAAATGCCTGTTATATTTATTTATTTATTTACAAATTCACCAGAGGTGGGTAAATAGACAGTAGGACACTCTCCCCAACTGGGCCTGTATAGCCAACCCAACCCCAAATATAGAAACTATAAGTGAAACCCTAACCCAAACGCAACCCACAATTTAGATAATGTTAAAACTAAAAACATAATATAATGTAAATAACAACAACAACAACAAACTAATTACAAACCTAACAGGAGCACACCTTCAAAGGATTATAAATACATGTAGATCTTGTGCTGTCTCAGCATTATATTGGGAGCCAAGTAGTTTAAGACTAAGCGTAAGGTAATCTTACTACAGGTAATGCCTTGGTGTATGGTGCCAGTGTAGAGGCGTTTACCGTGGTACAGGGTATGCTAGCAGCAGGGGTACCAGCCAGCAGGATCTGCATGGTTCAGCCACCTCCACCAATACCCAGCAGCTTCAACAATGCCGACATCGAGGAGGCAGTGGAAACTGCTCTCAAGGAAGCAGGTATGTGGAGGGGCAAGGGAAAGGAGTTCTAGAACTGAACATTCGTTTCTATATAGATGCTAGCTGGCAAATAACAAAAAGAACTTTGGTTGTCGGATCATGGGATTTGGTTGACCACACTATCAGAAGCCTTTATGTAGGGAAAAACCAGCTCATATCTGGCCCAAAACTGTGTTACAGGGTTGCTATGGTCCTTGAAAATCCTGGAAAGTCCTTGAATTTGAAGGAAAAAATCCAGGCCTGGAAAGTCCTTGAAACTCATTTGAGGTCCTTGAAAATCCTTGAATTACCTGCCAGCTGCACCACCAGAAAATTAACTGTGTTAAAATTTTTGATTTCAAATGCGAAAGATGAGCACTCCAGCTAGTTTGGAAGAAAAACATGGGCTCAAGTCTCCCCCAAAAATTTATTTCAAACAAAATTTGTCATGAGCTGTATTAAAGTTTTGGCCAATCTGCAATCAGGTTAAGTCTTCTGTTTTGCCATGCGTGTATAGCTGGTGCGTGGTGCATTTGCTTGATATGCAAAAACGTAAATTTTGTTTGCTGCACAAGGTCCTTGAATTTGCTAGGAAAGGTCCTTGAAAGTCCTTGAAAAGTCCTTGTATTTCATGTTCAGTTAAGGGTGGCAACCCTGGTATTATCTCGTTGCTAATATTCTATTTGTACATGTAAGTTGTCTGCATTTTATCTTTTCCTGGTCCAAACCTCTCTGAAAACCACGTTGTGAGTAGGCTTCCTGGTTTTAAATATTAGTAATAAAATCAATAGATGTACACTGTATAAGGGCTATAGATGTTATATACATAAATATCTTATGACTGATGTCTTTTGTAACTTTTGTGGGTATAAACAAAATTGTTGTTGTTGTTGTTGTTGCTGCTGCTGCTGCTGCTGTTGTTGTTGTTGTTGTTGTTGTAAAGTGAACCTCTGTTTCCTTTGGTCATAGTAAACTCATGATCAGGCTAATCTCATGTAAGTATGCCCAGTCCATTTCAACTACTTTCTGTTCACCCTCAGGTGTCATCGTACACATGGGTTTCACGCTGGCCACGTGGAATGATGGCCGTGTGGATGAACCATTGCAGTTTGCTACCTTTACTTCTGACAACAAGCCATTGAAAGTTGAGTGTGAGGTGTGTAATTGTAGGATGATTTCCCTTTGAGAATTTGTAATTGAAGATAATATTTTTTTCAGTTAAAATTAAGATCAGCGGTATTTTCACTTGTTTGCAGATTGTTGAAATTATACAGTCAACAAGGATTTAAATTATGTTATTACAATTTCAGTTTTACCTTGTTTTATAATGAATATCTTTTTGTTACTTGCACTCAGATAGTATAGTGAGTTTCTTATAATAGAAACAACATTTATAGGGTGGTTTCAAATAGTCTTAAAGTATTAGGATAGGTTTGGACATACAGTCGGTTTTTCTTGAATAGCACGCCAGGGTTTTATTTAACCCCTGTCAATAAAAGTTCTGTATATACCTGTGTATAGGCCGCACCCTTAGATAGGTCGCACCCCAAACTTTGAGCCAATTTTTTGGGGAAAAAAGGTTTTACCTCAAAATGAAGTATGGTAAGGCAGGCACGTAAATAGCCCATTTTCAATAAAATGTCTTTATTTCACTGTTTCATTCCTAGTGTTCTAGCTACACGAAAACAAAAGGGCGCTCCGCCCAAGCGCCCTTTTGTTTTTTCCAGCACCCTCTCGTTTTTTGTCTAGTAACCGTCTCGTTTCTTGAGCATCCTCTTGCTTTCTCAGCTTCTTTCAAGCTCCTTTCAAAATAAATATCACCGATTTTCTCTATAATTTTTAATATGTTTGTCTTACTGGTACAAATCTTTGCAAATCCTACTTGTGAGAGTCACAAACATGTGTATTTTTCTCGTATTTTGCGTTCTTGTGATCGTCGATCAATGTTCGTGTTTCTTGAAGGGCCAGGAACATTTGATGAAGGAGAGGGCCTGGAACGAGATTGGTTCACGTGACGTGAAGGGAATCAAGATGGCGGACCGATTGCATCGTGCACAAGATAAAGGAGATGTTTTCCACACAAAATCTTCTCCTTTTTTCTCAAAACCAGCAAGAAAATGCAGTAAAATGTACCCTCTGCAAAGTCAATAATATATTCCAGACTTGAATTACCTTTACAGAACAGAGGTTGAAGAAAAGGGAACGAGTTATCGATTATGGCCAAAGACATTTTACCTTTGAAAATTGTGGATATCTATGACCTGTAATTGCTTGTACCCTTAGATAGGTTGCACCCCTAACTTTGGACTGGAAATCTTGTAAAAAAAGTGCGGCCTATACACGGGTATATACGGAAGCCTAATAAATTCTGAATTAAAAAAACACAAGTTTTTCTATATTGGATCTAATCACAGTTTGCAAGAGCTCGCAGTTTCAGGATAAACAATTCTCGAAGATGGCGTCTAAACTAAAAAAGTATTTAGCCTATCAACACGATTCCTGGCCTGTTTGAAAGAGCAAACAAATAACTTAATAACCGTGATTCAGAATTTATTAGGCTTTCGGAAAATATATACTTTTATTGGGGTTAAATAAAACCCTGGTGCACTATTCAAGAAAAATTGACTGTATGCCGAAACTTATCCTGATACCTTAAAATGGACATTAAGTGACTTTCTGAACAAATTAAATTGTACTTCAAGTGAACTCTTCACTAAATTATAGTTACAGTGATATACATACACATACATACATATACAGATCAGTTTAAACATTTTATGTTTTTATATACATACTAAGATATATATTATTGATTTTTTCAGGTGTTTTTCTGCTTCCAAGAGAAAAGAGTTGATTACAATGCATTCAGAGGTACATTTATGTGAAGCACAATCTACAAGATGGTTTGCTCTCATTTACTAATATATGTGTAGGATGTACATGTAACTAACTGAATTAGTGAAATGAAAACCAAAATTGTGTGATGTCTGAGTTATTATGTTCCATTCATAACAGATCACAAATATCATCAATATCATTTTATCTTTTGTGTTTGTATTTTTACCTTCTTCCTTCCACATACTCGGCAGTACAGGATTATTGTACAACAATAATAATAGTAAAGTGTGAACCACGGACTATGGGACATACTGTATCGAGTCAGCAGTTGATGGATGTGTGCCCAGAGGGAACCTACAAGTCAACTACATCAGTATGACCTAGTTCCCTACATGAGTCCCTGTACATGTAGCTCAGTG